>BMAV01009678.1:0-80349 GCA_019973955.1 Trichonephila inaurata madagascariensis
TTTTTTTTTTACCCCCCAAATTTAAAAAGGCGACCCCTTCCCAAAATAATTCATTAATAAAAAATGTACTCTTTGTCTCTAAAACTACAATATGACTTTAATTATAAACTGTACAAATTATCAAGATAAATATTAAATTTTCATACAATTTTATATATGACAAGCCCATGGGGTCTCTAATAATTAATAAACTTTGTTATAACTTAACATGGATGAATTAATGATCACAAATACATTGTGCAGCACCGATACATTTATAAGTATTTTATATCATTGTTAATGTGTATTTTTTATTATCTCAGATTGTATTTTGTTTTGATTCCTTTCAGTAAATTAATAATTTTTTTTAAATCTTCTGCTTTTGACTTTTCAATATACTTGCACCACTCTGGTATTATTATCACCCCACCCTCTACGAGGGCGTGCCTCAGAATAGTATGAGACCGAAAAAACAAAAGAAAATTATTTATAACCATAAATATTTATTGTTAGCACCTGAAAGCTTGCTAGTTTTCAAAACGTGTTCATTCTTTGTAAGAAAACTGAGTAAAATTCAACGGATATTAATTGCACATTAAGGCTTTTTGGATTTCTCCTCTGACAATATTGTGAAATAATTTAAATTAAAAATTAATTAAAATTCAAGATATTTTGTTTTATTACTTGGTCCAAAGATCTTGATACTATCATAATTAATTAAGAGATATTCTCATATACATTTGCTTTCAAATAAATGTATTTTAATTCATCAATATTCTTTTTTAAAATATTCTGTTTCAACTTATGTTTTTAGTTATATTAAATCTATTAAAAATAAAGTAGCAAGAATTTTAATCTTGTATTTTCTGTTTCATTACTGATTCTGCAATATGCATGCATTTGCAAAGCGTACAGCGACGCGGCCATAGTAGCTCACAATTGGGATAGAAATACCGCGTGGTTCGGGTACGCAGATGGAGAGTCAGCCCTTATTGATAATCGTGGAGAAAGGATTAATGAAGATTGCACGTGCCTAGAAGCAGAGCCTGGTATAGAATTTAAGACAATTCAGATTTAAATTGCGCTATTTGTCAATGGTTTGAAATTCGTGGTTTGTATGCAATAATCCATTTCTGTGCTCCTCTGTAAAAGGTGAACTCTACACCAAGCTAGATAAATCAAGTATGGAAATTAAAAAATCCCCCCAAAAAGTCTTCATGTTTAACTACTATTAAAACACCTGTTTCACATTGTAAAACTTTATCATAAAATTAAATATATACTCGTTTCTGTTTTCATTGAAATGGAATGAGTGAATAGCATTTACTGGTTTTCTTTAATTATAAAAACCTTACTAACCAAAAAACATTCCTTTACAAATACATGCTGAATGCAATGTGTATCCAATTCGATCGGCAACTGCATTATCTTCCATTCAGCAGCAAATGCAAAGATAGAGCCTTTTTCCACCTCTACCCACCAATAAAATTTTAAGAAATCAAGTAATCTCGCCAGCCAATGAAACCGACAACGAAGCAACAAAGCCTTATCCCCAGCGAATCATCAATCGAACTGTGTTCTAGAAAACGACTATCGGAGCGGAATTTAAAATTGATCTCCATCCACCCCCTATTTTCTATGTCCACCCTCCTTTCGCTCCCTAATTAGGGGGGAAAGCAGTTACGGGGTAATTTGCTGACTAATTGCCGAAGCATTTCAAGACAATGTACCACCTCCTCGAAACAAAGCCCTCCAGTTTTGAAACACTGTCACGCTATGATGGCCCTGCTCGGACTTGGAAAAGATAAAGGATTGGGGATGATTTTCTGGACAAATTGATTCATTGAGATGGATTCAACTGCTTTGGATGAGTTGAAAATTGGTAGATGAAAAATTTGAATGATTCCTGTTTAAACGAAAAAGTAGTAATATTTTGTGAGAAGTCTTTCTCTCATTTAAATTTCAAATATATATATATATATATATGCGTCAGACCCCAGGCCTGCTTTTAAAATGAGGAGGGAATCATCTGTAAAATACTTCTTTATTTTGCTTCAATCGCCAAGTAAAATCCAACATGGCGCCTCCTTGGTGCGCAACCGAGTAGAACAAATACCACTGGCGATAGCCGCTCGCCTTTTCGAGTATATGTTCTCTCGTCAGCGCCTTCGCTCCACCTTTAAATAGGCTTATTTACCTCACAACTCTTACGTATGCAAAGAGCTTTCTTGGTTTGCCTCATTTATTACTTTAATTTTGTGCCAAACTTTTTCAAACCTGATATATATATATATATATATATATATATATATTCCTGATTTCCAATGTTTCTTTGAGAAACAAGCATATTTTGAATATTAATACAATTGCACTCTGAAAATATGAGAAATTCACATTATCATTGTATATCTTATCATATAGATTGGACGAAGAATATGTTACATACTTATTATAATGGAAACCTTTCAACGAACATTGAAATTGAATATGTGTTTTTATTTATTTACTAAAACTTTGGATATTTTAAAACCAAAGTATGTTGCATAATTATGTTCAAATAATTAATGAGTATTTCTTGTAAATATAGTAAACTATTGTCTCCTGTTATTTTAATACCTTAAATTATTAATTAATCTGCTTTATCCAATCCTATTTTAAAACATATTTAAATAAGATGTCCCAAAAAATCCTGATAAGTTTTCCGTTGAATTCACCTTCCCGATATATCTCTTTGGACAACTGAGTATAAAATTATAAATAAATGAACAGTGATGTGAAAGTAATCTTATTTATGTTTTTTTAAATGCACCTTCACAATTCTCTACTCAGTATCATTACCACGCATAATAAAGTGAAATCTATTAAAGAGCAGAATCCCTGAATGTTAATTTATGCCAGATGTGTTGTATAAAAGCGTATTTTTTGCTGAAAAGTCTATAGATATAAAAATGCATATTAGAGTGTACTGGAAAACATTTTTTTTTTCTCTTTTTCGATCATATACGCTGAAAAAGTTGCTTTTCACCTAGCTGACTTGCTTGCTGCTTTTCACCTATATAGACAAGGAAGAAAATTTCGAATAAAAAGTACTTTTCATTCGAGTATTGCACTAGAAGATTTGGAAACGTGCTAGTCTCATATTTTGCTCGCTGTTTTATACTTATTTAACCTATCGTGCGTCATAGCCCCTTATTGAATCGTAGAATTTGGTTTATATAGGGGAGGGGGGGAATTAAACCTTTAAATTCAATTTATGTATTGTTTGCACAAAAAATTTTAAAAAATTTTAATTGTAAATTGATAATAACTTCGTAATTTTATTCAAATTTCACATTTTATTTTAAATTGAATAAATCTTAATAAATAGGAAACATACTTTATATTTTCTTTTTTTTTAGTCAAAAAAATACTTTTTATATATTATATAAAAAGTAAAGAAGTAAGAAATATAAGTTATATATTTCTGAGAAAATACGGCATAATACGGTTCTGAAAGCCGAAATATCAGGAACAGGTCATATGTTTAACACCCTGCTTTTCTTTCACATGATTAGCCTGTAACATGTGACGTACTCAGAATGGTATGAAAACGGTGACATCCTTACGATCTCACCAAATTATTTGGCCTTTCAGCCAATCACTAACAGATGGCATGATTACTATTAAGTTTGTCGGTATACGTCTTGACTTTCCCTACCGCATGCTTTTTGAGTGTTGAATGTTAACATTAGAGGAATAGGGTAAAAATGGCTCAAAGTGTAATATGATCATTGTTAGAAAGAGTGTTGAGTTTCCAATATTCGGTAATCCAAGTATATTTTTCAATTCCTGATATTAGCTCCCTCTCTCCCTATATATATATATATAGGCAGAGAGTATATAGGGTGGTATATGGCATATATGTAGTGGATACGTGTGTGATGTATTGTAGTAGGTATTTAATAATTGGTGTTAATATGTGCTTTTTTTTTTAATATTAATTCATTAATTAAATTTCATTCTTTAATTGTTATTTTTTTCTGCGTTATTTCCAAAGAAGTTGCAATTGGCTGCAACAGTTATCGTTTTTCTATTAAATTTTATATTAAATGTTACCAAATGTTTCTTTCCCAAAGTATACCACGTGCTGTTTCCTAAACAGTGATATAATGTGTCAAAAGCTCCAAAATTGTTAAATATGTGAGTTTTGGTAAAGTGTAGCTTGTTTGTAGTTTAAATATACCATATTATAGAACGTACCTGAACCTCATTAAAACGCATAAATGTATATTTTTCATGATATTTGCATGTAGTAAAATTATTTTATGACATTATGACAAAACATGAATACATTTGATCGTAATTATCTTGACAACCTTTTTCAAATGTTCTATTAGTCGTTGATATTAATATTTCGCCGAGAGCTCGCAATCTCTGCAAGAGGCTTTCCAACGGTGATTTTGGAAAAATTCAGATTATTTTCTAGAGTTAGAACCATTTGTTACCATACGGCGTATTTTCTTAAATTCTCTCCTTCTGTTTCGTAAAACATGGATAAATCGACTTCCGAGCTATGCATTTCAAACATTTCTGAAGCGAAAGCCTCGGTGTAACAGAGGTAAGTCTGAGCTGAATACAGACAAAATATTAATGAGAAGCATTTTACAAAAAGGAGAACATTTGGAAAAGCGTTGCCTCTAAGCACTTTTGCCAAAAATATTGTATATTTAAATAAATTTTGTCATAAATGTCCTTAAAACAATTTTATACATGTATTCTAATCTAAGTAACACTAAATATCATAAATATATCCATTTACACTTTTGCAAAATCACGGTTCACAGAACGTGAAGTCGGATACCTTAAATATTCATAGAGATAAACTTACTCCCGTGTTCTAGAAAAATAGAATTGTACAGCTAACTGATAAGTACCAGAATAGTCATTTTAAATTAAAAATCTTTGGAAAGCGCCATCGTGTTATAAACAAAAGCTTTATTCATAAAAAATTTCAGAGTTCTTCATCATGTTTCATACCACATCTTCAAAAAGGAATCTGTTCCTCTTCTGGATGGCTATGTGCAAATGTCCTATTACTTTGGACTGCATTTGTTAAAATTCTAAGTTTGTGAGAGTGCATGATTTCAATTGAAAAAGTTAATCAAAATCCTTTATATTCAATTTTCTTCAAAAAAAATGGGTTGGAAACGCTTAAGACCATTGGATTTGTAAAAATTAACTCGAAAATTAGCAAAGAGGAATGAAAAAAAAACAATGATCCCAAAATCCCTCAAAGTATTTCAAATAAAACTGAAGACTTATAAATTAAAATACACTGCCACCGAAAAGATACGAATGCTTGGTAGATATAGTATCTTTTATAATAATATTGGTGACGGCCAATTCGAGAGTCCCATATAGAACCAATAAAAAAAACGCCACAAATGAGAATTAAACTAAAACACATCTTTGGTCAGTGTTCATGAGGAAATCTCACATCGAGTAATAACTGCTTTTGTATCAACTGTCCTTGAAGATTATGTGTGATACATTAATCAGACACAAATTGTCAAGGCTTCCCATGCCATACCTAAGCTGTGGAGTACTGTAAAAAACTTATGACCCAATATTCAAGGAAAATGTAAAAGTTAAAAACATTAGAATGACTCTTTTTATCAAGATAGATGCCAGTTTTCTAAAATATCTGACTTAAAAGTACTTTTCTTTGAATAAAAGTATTGGATAATATTATAAATTATGTTTAGTAATATGTCCATTTCAAATGTTAAAAATATTCATAATGAAAAGCATATATTTTTCATTTATCAAGTTTTGCTTATTAAAGGTGAAAATTTAAAGTTGAATAAAATTACGAAATGTTGTTACTACTATTTTTGAAAATATGTTTTTGAGCTTTTTTTACACAAGCATTTTTTTTTTCTTTTCACATTTAGATCAATAACATTACAATATTAGTAAGTTAATTATAAAACTAACTAAAAAAACACACAGTAGAAATTTCTCCATTTCTCAATTTTGTGTAGCGCGAGTGGTGGATATAATGTAAAAAAATGTTTTTTCCCTCAGCTAGGCGAAAATCAAATTTTCCAAAGTATAGAAAAAATAAAATAGCAATAAAAATAAAATAAAATAGCAATAAAAAATAAAATAAATTTTTATTTTTCTCTCCGTAAGACATGCATTATTTCTCATAAACGATAGTAAAAGACGGAATTCTAAAATATTTTCTTAATCATGAATATTGCTTTCCCTTAAACTTTTAAATTAATTATTTAAAATATAAATCTACAGCGCATTAATTATTTGGAAGAAAAAATAATTAAGTACAGTTTTTGCCATTTATAAATAATTTAGTACTATATCAACTGTTTTAATAATAATAATTTTGGAAGTTAGATAAAATCTCAAAAACTATAAGCGTTTATTTTTCTTTTATAAATTCAAAGAAGTTATTTGCTATACATTGAATACAAATTATATACTTGTTTTTGCATGTATTGAACCCACTTTGATAATATCTAATTCTCTAAGACAAGTTCAACGTTCGATTTCTTCAATTACTATCGTTTCATTTTATTTGATTTCCTTTGCAATAATAGAGAAATTGGTGATTATTTGTGGAAACAAATTCGATTCAAATGTTTAAATTTAATTGTGGATACCAATAAAATGTTTAAAATTTAAAAACAATGCATTTTGTTATTACATTGTATTTTAAATTTCCTATACATCGAATCTGGGATGGGTAAATAAAGCTTAGTAAAATGTATTTTTATTAAAATATCCTTAAACTTTCGAATTTTTAGTCCCGTAATTGTGCTTAAGATTACTTTAATACCTGTACAAAATGAAAAACTAATAGTAAAATCTTCTTATTATATATTAAATGAAAAATGTACTTCATGTATACATTGTATTGCATTCCACACCCAAGCATATTATTTTAATTAAATATGTAATTTGAATTATTTGTAATTTTACAGCATACATCAATTTGACGAATATTTAAATGCTATAATAATTTCTATCTTAATATACAAATCGGGGTTTCTGAAATTCTTTTAATTAATTTCATTTCTTTCTTTCTTTCAGCAATCGTGACACTGATTCTACTCTACAGTTTTCCTAGAGTTGATGGTAAATAATCATTTCTTATTCTTCTCATATTTTGTCAATAAGTAAAATATATTTACTTAGTGCTTTGCATGTAGATTTTGTAAAATTAAAACTCTTTGTAAACTTCATTTCCACAGTGTTTCTTTTATTTTTTTATGTAATTATTCTTTTTTTATTCCCCCTCACAAAATTGTTATATGGTACCAAATTTGTAGAAAAAAGATTTAAATTTATTCTATATAAGACTTTCCACATTGATATTTGGAAATACATACATGTACATATTTAATTTTCGTACTTTTTTGTTTAAAATATGTTTTATAGATAGATCAAAAGACCGCAGCAAAAATCAAAATAGTAAAACAGTACTACGATTGCTTTATTGCTGTATAAAACATAAAAATAGCTTATACAATATTAAGGCTACACAGTACCCTTTTCCAAAAAACTTTTTAGAGACAGCAACAGTAAAAATAATTTTAGTTTTATATTGAGATTATATGATTAAGTTGATTTTGATAGTAAGAAATCAGTTTCCATCTGCCGACAGTTTTATAATTTTAAAAATTAAAAATTTTGAATTTTACGTAAAAATGCTCAGTTTTTTTTTTAAATTTTAGTCATTTTAAGTTATTTATATTTCTTAGATCACTGCAAACAAAAGTTAGTATGTATTTGAAAATCTATTATCTTGTTTATTTTTAATAATTTTTTTTCTAGAAAAACTTGGAAAAAACATGAAAATTTTTAAATAGTAACTTAAGAAGTTTTTTTAAAAAAAATAACTAAAGATCTTAGTCTTAAAAACATACTAACTTTTATAGAACATACGTTTGGCAGTGTATACAAAATATTTCGAGGCTCTATGATGAACAGAAAAAAGCCTTAGGGATTAGAAAACACTTATATTTCGTCGAAATATTGTTTCTCACAGCAACCTGAGAATGATTTGGCCATGGCATTTTCTCAACAGGAAAAAGTTAATGATAAAGTTCTAAATAATATAAATTATTTTTTAAAGCAAAAGTTGGCTTTGAAATCAAATTTAATTTATTAATTATGAGAATTCAATAAACTCAAAACATAATCAAGCATAAATGCTTTTAGTAATGAAAAATAGAACTAATAATCATTTCACACTAAAAGATTTAATTGTGCTAAAAAATATTTTTTATTAATTCCATTTAAGAGAGTGGAAAAATACTTTAAAAGGAAACCGAAACCAAAACCATAGCTCAGGCAACTTCAAATATCTTAAATACTAATTTGTTAACAGATCTGAAATTTGGTGGCAATCTTCTCGAAGATATAAGCCACAAGAAAATGCAAAAAAATTCGGTAAATAAGAAATTTTGGGGGTACTGTGTAGCCTTAAAGCTGTAGTTATATAATAAAAAGTTCGTTTCAGTGTTTACAATGTCAAAACTTACTGTAAAATTGAAATAGTTATCGTTTTTTGAAAGAAAGGATTTATGAAAAAACAAATTATATGTAGGAACACATGTACAGAAGAATAGTGTACTGTTATGTGTAAGACACATAATATATTTACGAATTGTTTATTATTATAAGCGTTGTAAAAATGAGTTGCATAAAAAGAAAATTCTGACATTTCTGGGCGTATTTACATAACATCTTAAACATACATGTAGTTAATTTGAATAAAGAATCCGAATGAAAGGAATTTAAACTCATAATCAAAAACATCGACATTCTTGAAAAAATCCAACATTCCAATAAGAATCGCGCTTAACCATCGCAACTCAAATCCAGAGCCCATTGTTCCAGCGAAATAATCCACCCCGTCTTTTTCCCAATCAGCGCAAAAGTAGCACTAAAAAGAAACGTTCGTAGCTAAAATTCGACGAAGTAAGCCCCACCAGCCATCTAATCAGATGATGGACCAGCACCATAGAGGTACAAGTTCCTCTACCAGACTTTAGTTTGATACTCCGTGCACACCGCACCTCTGACAGCAATGTGGCTATTGTTTCTCATTAGTTGATGCCACCGTACGAGAGCAAAATAAAGTACAGATATTCTTTGTTGCCTCGATGCTTCTTGCTTGATGGTCGCCTTGGAAACCAGACTCAGTGGTTTTGTTCCGGTGAGGCTTTTCACCGACTTTTTTTTTTCTGTATCCATGTACCGTAGAATCTTAAGGAATGTGTTGATTTTTTCATCACTCGGTTGAGCTTTCTTGGTCGGTTAAAGAACCGATAAGTTAATTACTTCCTGATGAACAAGTTTAATAACAAGTTGTGTTTTTCCCCGTCATTGAACGAAAGAACATGCTGTTAATCCATATTGGTCAAAAAAAGGTTGAAAGCGATAAAGAAAAAATACAGGTTCTGCGTTGTTAACTCTAAGCAGAATTTTTGTTTTTCATTTCTTTTGGAACTTTTTTTTTATGCTGCCTAATTCAATTGTGCCAGACATTAACAAAGACTACTTTGATTTTAGCACGGGTGCATTTTAGTGAAAAATGCGAGATAAATTATTCTTGTTCCTTTATGTTTTCGATATATGCCTGTAATAACAATAATGCAATTAATTATAAAAGGTTTTCTTTCCTGTCTTTTTTTTTTCCTTCGATGTTTTTAAATTAGCCTTCCCAATTGCTATTTTTTATGCCTGCGAATAAGGTTCATGTTGAAATTCAGTGGTGGGAATTCGGGCGAGAAAAGGAACAAATTACTTCTGATCTTTTTATGCAAACATTAAGGCGCTAACAAAAAATCCACGCACTGATGTTTACTTCTCTTTTCGATCTGTACCAAAACAAATGAGAAAAATGATTTTGGAAACAATGGATATGCTCATTTATTTTTAACATCTCATTAATTATTTAATCTTTTAACGTTTATTCAACGATCTTTTTAATGCTAGTTAAATTTAATATCAAGAGCTGAGTAAAATAAATTCAAATTTAAAATAATATCTCTTAAGCAATATTAACTCTTAAGACTAATCCCATACTTAAATTTAGAACATATTTTAGCATTATTTCTGACATTCTTCTTTTTTCCTTAAACCTAGATTAAATCTGCAGTGCATTTAATAATCTGAAGAATTTAACAGTGGTTGTTGTTGTTTTTTTTAAATTTGTATACACATATTACTAAGAAATTATTTCTTAATTCACTTAAGTTACTCAAAAGAAAATGTTTGGTTTTCTCTAGAATTAATTAAATTAATTAATTAAAATTTTACAATAAGCAAACGATTTTTTTTATTGAAAACATTTAAAATATGATTATGTGTTTCATAAGATGAAAAAAAATAATCTAATATTTTCTTAAATGTTTATTTTTTTCTTATCGTATTATACGTAAATACAAAACAAATTATATGATTTAAAAGTCAAGGTGCTTAATTTATAATTGCTTATGACTGCACCTGAAGAAAGCCAAAATCAGAGTCCTGTCAGCACAAGAACTATAACTCTAAAAAGAATTAATTCAACGAAATTTTTTATAAACAGTGCTTACTTTAATGTGTTTTTATTCCTCTGTTCTACAAATGATGGATGTAAAAGTAATTTCCAGGTAGAATAATAGAGCTACTTAAAAATAATTTTTTCAAATGTATGTATATAAAATAAAACATTCGGAAAAAAGAGACAAAAATAACACCAAAAAGGGGAATGAACACAAGTACCGTAAAGCGAATAAATTCAAAAAAGACAGATTGAAATAGTATTAGTTTATAGAAAGAATATATTTTCATTTTTTTTCTTGACGAAATATTAAACTTTTCCTTTAACCTTGCATAACATAGATATTAACACTCAGCACGCACAGCACTGTATTTACAGAGAGTAATGAATACCAAGTGAAATGAATAAGTTTTTTGCTACAGATTCAATATTTAAAGATAGTTAAACAGGAATTGGATGTTGTATGTAAAAATGTTATTTAACAACGTTTTTATACCTACTTTTTCATTATAATTGAAAAAAGAATTTTATGAATTAAAAAATATCTAATCTGGTGGTATGTATATATTGACTTTTTTTAAAGAGGGTATAACATCAAATATACTGGCGTATCTGTTTGATGCTAAAGTTCTTTTGCTATTTTATGTTAATGAAAGACATGGTTTTCAATTGTATTTTAAATAGTTTCTTTTTTAATGTATCTTGCGGTTTATTCTGATTCTCAAAATTTATATATTTATAACTTTATGTACGTTTTAAAAATCAAGATTCTTTTTTCGTACTTGGACACAGATAGCATATCAACAATGGCGTAACGGAGTATATTAAGCCCCTCTCCCCTGGAGCTGCTTTGGCCAAGTATGTGAGTCAGGCCTGCAGGCCCCCAAGCAAGAATCGTCTAATCCTCCCCTGAACGATGGGTTGTAATGTTACGCCACTGCATATCAATTGATTCTTGAGAAATAAGTTGTTACAATAATGATTCAGAAAGGGAAATTTATATAATTCAGTTAGTCAAGTAAACTTTCTATGTAAATTTTTATAATTTTTAAATGATGCGCTTATTTATTCTTACTTATCTTTTTGTTTACTGCGTAAAAAATATTTTACACTATACACTAACCGTAAATCACTGCAATTTTGTACCTTTCAAATATATTTAGGAGCCCATTTGGTTAAGAAATGGGTAATGAATAAATCGTGGTCTCTAAGCTCCTTTCTGTTAAGATGTGGACTTATGTAAAGGGTTGAATTTTAAATATAATTACGCTTCAAACTTAAATTGGCATAAAAAAATCACAAAAAGTTACAATAACTTAAATATTACCATTGTTTTAATTTCGGTATTGACTTCATCTCTTGTAACTTTGTTTGGAAAAATCCACAAGCGGTATAAAAAGAGGTTGTACCTTAACTGCCGTGGATCACAGTTAGTGAGTATCTAATAATGCCACACACCCGTGCCAACACGAGAACTATTTGTGACGGAGCTCGTAATTTTTAAGCCTTAATTATGACGCGAGGATGACACCTGAGCTGACTCCCTAATTATCATATCGACAACGTGAGACTTCGATCCTACCGCATTTAATGCGCATTAGCCCCTCTATGATTTGATTTCAGTGTCACTCTCGTTCTCGAACTCATGGACACGCTGGCTTCGAGAGTTCCGTAACCATAATCACAGGTTAGTGCGGCTACTCTTACAGCAGGGACCCAGATGATTCTTTTTTCTTTTTCATACTTTGTAGGTTGCTGTATGCATCCTCCCGAAAATTCGGGTACTGAGACTAGCTTGCACGACGAAAGCAAGGCACATAAAATAAACCGCTTGAAATTGATTATCTCAACTTTCCAGGTTGGTTTAGCCCGCCATGTGACTGAAACCTACCGACGAATCCGAATATCTTCCGGAGATAGTTTTGCACAATTTTAAAATGGGTGAAAAACTTAAAAATTTTTTATTGTCATAACTTCCAAAAAAATTTAAGCTGTTCAAAAGGGGGAAAGAAAACAGGAAAAAGGGATGGGCTAAAAAAATACGGTATGGAATCAAACAAAAAAAGCTTTTTGGAACGCATAGTATCGTGACTCATGATTGTCTACCCAACCGGAAGAACAACAACAGATTTTCCCTTTAATATGGCCATATGCCCCCCTTACTACAATGGTTGCTTCGCACCGTTTCCGCATACTCAGAACCATCGGGTTTCAACATTTCTTGAGGTAGGAGTGCTCCATTCCTCAATCAACATCTGTTTGAGTTGTTGGTTGTTCTTCGGATGATGTAGCGTGTGGCAATACGTTCCCAAAGCATCCCACACATGTTCGATGGGATTTAAATCTGGGAAACACCTGGCCAATCCATTCGAGTGATATCTTAACTTTCCAGAAGCTCCTAAACAGCAGAGTGCATTGGCGCGCATTGTCATCCATAAAAATGAAGTCTGGGCCAATGGCACCTCGGAAAAGACGCACATGGGAAGAAGTACCACCTCACAATAGAGATCCCGGTTACAGACCCTCTGTCGAAAATTTGAAGCTCAGTTCACCCGTTCAGCATAATGCCCCCCCAGACAAGAACTCCAGGACCACCGTAACTGTGTCTTTCCCTTGATGTTACTGGGATAAAACCGGGTCCCGATCTCTCCCAAATCAAAACGCGTTGAGAATCGCTTCTAGTACTGAACCAACGCTCATCCGAAAAGGGACATGACTCCATTGATCAGTTGTCCAGTTTTTGTGTTCTCTGGCCCACTGTAAACGGTGGTTTCGGTGTCCAACTTTCAACGGGAGGCAGCGTTCAGGACGGCGGGTGAACAGACCCCTTGTGAAGGCGTCTGGCCACAGTAAACCGCGACACTTGTTGACCCGTTGCTGTACAGAGTTTCTGAACAATGGCGCTAGCTGACTGCTGTCGACCTCTTTTCGCCTGCAGGATGATATATCGGTCATCCCCTGCAGTTGTCCGTCCCCGGCCACCCCCAACCTTTTTACTGCTGGTACCTGTGGTTTTTGGGAACGCTTTCAAGCATGCGAAACGACACTTTTGTTGATTCCGAACTCTGCAGCTAACCATAGTGACAGTACGCCCTTCCCCCAGCCCGATCATTCTTCCACGTGTGAAGTCGTCCAGGTGATTTCGCAGCCATATTTCACGAACTGACTCACTGGCGCAGCGAATATGTTGAATTTCGTCTCCGTCCTTCATTTTATTCTACTGTTGAGCAGCGCGCGTCGACATCACGCGTTTTGCGTACGCTCACATCGCTTCTGACGTTTTGTTCCCTGATTTTTTTGCATACGCATGACGTTTCTACGATTTGGGTGTTCCTGTACTGATCTCCAGGCCTCTTTTTCTGCAATTTCATGGCTATCTGCTAACTTTTCCCATTGTTGCTTAAGTTTTGCACACCAGTGTAATATACCAAAAGCTCCAACAACAAATATGTGAGTTTTTGTATAGTAGCTGAAATGGTAGCTTAAATATTCATAATTAAATATTCATAGGAGAGAAACTTCTACTCCTGTATTTCCGAGTACAGAATTGTACAGCTAACTGATAAGTACCAGGATAGTCATTATAAATTAAAAAATTCGTATCATCGTGTTATAAACAAGGCTTTATTCATAAAAAATATTCTTCATCATACTTCATACCATCTTCAAAAAGGAATCTGTTCCTCTTTCTGATGTAATAGCGAGCAAATGTCCTATTATTTTGGACTGCATTTGTCAAAATTCTAAGTTTGTGTGAGTGCATGATTTCAATTGAAAAAGTTAATCAAAATCCTTTATATTCAATTTTCTTCAAACAAAATGGGTTGGAAAAGCTTAAGACCATTGGATTTGTAAAAAATAAACTCGATAATTAGCAAAGAGGAATGAAAGAAAAGCCAAAATCCCTCAAAGCATTTCAAATAAAACTGAAGACTTATAAATTAAAACATACTGCCACCGAAAAGATAAGAATGCGTGGTAGATGTAGTATCTTTTATAATAATACAAGTGACGGCCAATTCAAGAGTCCCATATAGCACCAATAAAAAAAACGTCATAAATGAGAATTAAACCAAAATACCTTTGGTCAGTGATGAAGAGGAAATCTCACATCGAGTAATAACTGCTTTTATATCATCTGTCCTTGAAGATTATGTGTGATAAATTAAGATATCCGACTACGTTCGGAACCTTTGTTTTTTAAAAAGCCCCATAAATGGAAAATTTTTTCATGATATTTGGTTTTAACAGATTATAATGCATGAATACAATTTTTTTAAAGGGAAACATTATGACAAAAAATTTTTTAAAAATTACAATTTTGGAAAAAAATTTAAAAGCAGAAAAACCCTTTTTTCCAAATGTTCACCTTTTGAAAAAATGCTTCTTTTTATTAATATTTTGCCTGTATAAAAAGCTCAGACCTCTGTAAAAGGGGAAGGCTCAACTATGTTTTAAAAATTCACGTTTTTTTTAAAGGTTAAAACCCAAATTTAAATTTATCGGCGTTTTTTTTTAAAAATTTTCCCCCCCCCTTCTGTTGTCGTAAAACATGGATAAACCGATTTCCCAAAGGGTTTATTTCGAAAATTCTAGTTGAGCCTCTGTAAAGAAGTCGGGGAGCTGAATCAGGCAAAATATTAATACAATAGAAAGCATTTTTTAAAAAAAGGGAGAACTTTTGGGGAAAAAAGGTTATTCAAAAAGTAAATTTTTTTGCCAAAATATTGTTTTTAAAAAATTTTTTTTGTCATAATGCCCTTTAAAAAACAATTGTATACTTTATTCTAATCAAAGGGGGCAAATATATAAATATTATCCTTTTATGCGTTTTTTGCAAAATCACGGTTCGAACGTAGTCGGATACCTTAATCAAAACAAATTGCCAAAAAACTTCCCATCCATAAACCCAAGCGGTTTGGGGTACTGTTTAAAAAACTTTGACCCAATATTCAAGGAAAATGTAAAAAAACATCAGGATGACTCTTTTTATCAAGATAGATGCCACAGTTTTCTAAAATATCTTACTTAAATTAGTGATTAGTTGTAGAAAAAAATTAGATTCAAATTTTTAAATTTAATTTTTGATACCAATAAAATGTTTAAAATTTAAAAACAACGCATTTTGTTATTACATTGTATTTTAAATTTCCCTATACATCATAAGCAATGAATCTGGGATGGGTAAATAAAGCGCAGTAATGTATTTTTATTAAAATATCCTTAAACGTTCGAATTTTTAGTCCCGTAATTGTGCTTAAGATTACTTTACTACCTGTACAAAATGAAAAACTAATAGTAAAATCTTCTTATCATATATTAACTGAAAAACGTACTTCATGTATACATTTTATTGCATTCCACACCCAAGCGCATTATTTTAATTAAATATGTAATTTCCATTATTTGTAATTTTATAGCATACATTAATTTGACGAATATTAAAATGATGTAATAATTTCTATCTTAATATACAAATAGTGGTTTCTGAAATTCTTTTAATTAATTTCATTTCTTTCTTTCTTTCAGCAATCGTGACACTGATTCTACTCTACAGGTTTTCCTAGGTTGTTTGGGAAATAACTATTTCTTATTCTTCTCATATTTTTTTCAATAAGTAAAATATTTTTTTCCAGTGCCTTTTAAAGTGATTTTTTAAAAGTTAAAACTCTTTGTTAACTTCATTTTCACAATGTTTTTTTTATATATTTTTTATGTAATTATTCTTTTTTTTTTTTTTCCCCTCACAAAATTGTTATATGGTGCCACAAATTTGTAGAAAAAAGATTTAAATTTATTCTGTACAAGACTTTCCCTTGATACTTGGAAATACATACATTTACAAATTTAATTTTCGTAGTCTTTGTTTAAAATATGTTTTATATATAGATCAAAATACCGCAGCAAAAATCAAAATAGTAAAACAGTACTATGATTGCTTTATTGAAATAGCTTATACAATATTAAGGCTACACACTACCCTTTTTCAAAAAAACTTTTTGGAGACAGTAACAGTAAAAATAATTTTAGTTTTATATTGAGATTATATGATTAAGTTGATTTTGATAGTAAAAAATCAACTTGACCAGCCATTGTCTTATAACTTTAAAGAATTAAGAATTTTTGAATTTTTTTAATCCTTTATAAAATGCTCAGTTTTTAAAATTTTTTAGTCATTTTAAATTATTTATGTTTCTTAGATCACTGCAAACAAAAGTTAGTATGTATTTGAAAATCTATTATCTTGTTTGTTTTTAATAATTTTTTTTTCTCGAAAAACTTGGAAAAAACACGAAATTTTTTAAAATAGTAACTTAAGCATTTTTTTAAAAAAATAACTAGAGATCTCAGCCTTAAAAACATACTAACTTTTATAGAACATACGTTTGGCAGCGTATACGAAAATTTCAAGGTTCTATGATGAACAGAAAAAAAGCCGTAGTGATTAGAAAACACTTATATCTCGTCGAAATATTATTTCTCACAGCAACCTGAGAATGTTGTGACCATGGTATTTTCTCAACAGGAAAAAAATTAATGATAAAGCTTCTAAGTTATTTTTTAAAGTAAAAGTTGACCTTGAAATCAAATTTAATTAATTAATTATAAGAATTCAAAAAATAAAACATAATCAAGGAAATTTTTTTAGAAAGGGAAAAATTGGGAAATTTAAAAAAATTTTCTTAAAAAGAGTTGATTGTGCTTAAAATATTTTTAATTTAAATTTCCCTTTAAGAGGGAAAGATGCTTTAAAATGAAACCGAAACCAAAACCATAGCTCGGGCAACTTCAGATATCTATAAAAAACTAATTTGTTGACAAATCTACAAATTTAGTGGCAAGTTTTTCCAAAGATATAATCCCAAAAAATGAAAAACATTCGGAAAAATAAAATTTTTGGGGTACTGTGGGCCTTAAAGCTGTAATTATATTTAAAATTTTTTTCCCAGTGTTAACAATTTAAAACTTCCCTGTAAAGATTGAAATAGTTCCCTTTTTTTTTGAAAAGATTTATAAAAAAACGATTATATGTAGGAACACATGTCCCAAAAGGGTTGGCTGTTTGGGGGAACACATAAAATATATATACAATTTTTTTATTATTATAAACGATATAAAAATGAGTTGCATAAAAAGAAAATTCTGAAATTTCTGAGCGGGGTTTACATAACATTTTAAACATATATTAGTTAAATTAAATAAAAAAACCCAGAATGGTTAAATTTAAATTCATAATAAAAAACATCGACATTCTTAAAAAAAATCCAACATTCCAAAAAGGAATCGGGCTTAACCATCCCAACTCAAACCCAAGACCCCTTTTTTCCAGCAAATAATCCCCGTTTTTTCCCAATCAGCGCAAAAGTAGCACAAAAAAGGAAACGTTCGTAGCAAAAATTTTCGACGGAAACCCCCACCAGCCATCAATCAGATGATGGACCAGCACCAAAAATTCAATTTCCCTCTACCGGGAACTTTTTTTTGGTATCCGTGCACCCGCACCCCCGGGCAGCAATGTGGCTTTGTTTCCCCTTATTTTTGATCCCCCGGACGGGGCAAAAAAAAAAGTACAGATATTCTTTGTTGCCCCCCGGTGTTTCCCGGTTTGATGGTCGCCAAACCCAGACTCAGTGGTTTTTTTCCCGGGTGGGGGCTTTTCACCTTTTTTTTTTCCTTATCCATGCCCGTAGAATCTTGGGAATGTTTTGTTTTTTTTCATCACCCCGGTTAAACTTTCTTGGTCGGTTAAAGAACCGAAAAGGTTAGTACTTCCTGATGAACAAGTTTAATAACAAGTTTTTTTTTCCCCGTCATTGAACAAAAGGGGAAATGCTGTTAATCCATATTGGTAAAAAAAGGTTAAAAGCGATAAAAAAAAAAATTTACAGGTTCTCCCGTTGTTAACTCTAAGAAAATTTTTTGTTTTCATTTCTTTTGGAATTTTTTTATGCTGCCTAATTCAATTGTCCCAGACATTAAAAAAAACTTTTTTGGTTTTTGACGGGTGCTTTTTAAGTAAAAAATACAGAGATAAATTATTCTTGTTCCTTTATGTTCTCAAATGTATGTAAAAACAATAATGCAATTAATTATGAAAGGTTTTTTTTCCCTTTTTTTTTTTTCCTTCATTTTTTTTTTAAATTAAACCTACCGTTTTTTTTTTAATGCCCTTATAAAATAAGGTTCATAAAAGAAATTGTAGGGAATTAAGAGAAAAAAGGAACAAATTAATATTTTGATCTTTTTTTTATGCAAACATTAAGGCGTTAACAAAAAATCAACGCACTGATGTTTCTTACTTCTTTTCGATTCAAAATGTCGTAAAACAATGCAGAAAAAATGATTTTGGAAACAATGGATAGTTTCTTTTTTTTTAAGATCTCTTTTAATTATTTTTTTTTCTTTTTTATTCAACGATTTTTTTTAATCCCTATTTAAAATTTTAAATTAAAAAAGGCCGGGGAAAAATAAATTCAAATTTAAAATAATACCTCTTAAGCAATATTAACTCTTAAGACTAATCTCATACTTAAATTTAGAACATATTTTAGCATTATTTCTGACATTCTTCTTTTTTCCTTAAATCTAGATTAAATCTGTAGTGCATTTAATAATCTGAAGAATTTAACAGTGGTTTGTTTTTTTTTTTTAAATTTGTATACAAATATTACTAAGAAATTATTTCTTAATTCACTTAAATTAATTAAAAAAAAATGTTTGGTTTTTTTAGAAATTAATTAAATAAATTAAATTAAAAAATTTTAAAAAAACAAAAGATTTTTTTTTTTGAAAAACTTTTTGTAAAAAAATGATTAAATGTTTTATAAGATGAAAAAAAATTAAAATTTTCTTAAATGTTTATTTTTTTTTCTTATCGTATTATACGTAAATACAAAAAATTTTATGATTTAAAAGTCAAGGTTTAATTTATAATTCTTTTGTGCCCCCTGAAGAAACCCAAAAACAGGGGTCCTGTGACAGAACTATAACTTTTAAAAAAAAATTAATTCAACAAATTTTATAAACAGTGCTTACTTTTTAAAGTGTTTTTTTTCCCCTGTTCTACAAATGATGGATGTAAAAAAATAATTTTCCCGGTAGAATAATAGGCTCTTAAAAATAATTTTTTTAAAAATTTTGTATATAAAAAAAAAAAAATTCGGAAAAAAGGGAAAAAAAAAATAAACCAAAAAAGGGGAAAGAACCAAAGTACCCGTAAAAACAAATTAAATTCAAAAAGACAGATTGAAATAGTATTGGTTTATAGAATGAATATATTTTCATTTTTTTTTTTTTTTGACGAAAATTTTTAAATTTTTCCTTTTTAAACCCTTTCATAACATAGAAAAATTAACCTCAGCACCACAGCACTGTATTTACAGAGAGTAATAGAAAACCAATTTTGGGGGAAAAATTTTTGCTACAGATTTTAATATTTTAAAAATAGTTAAACAGGAATTGGATGGAAAGTAAAAATGTTTTTAACGACGTTTTTTTATACCTTTCTTTTTTTTATAAATTTAAAAAAGAAAAAAAATGAATTAAAAAATATCTAATCTGGTGGTAAAGTATATATTTTCTTTTTTTAAAGAATTTTAACATCAAATACTGGCGTATCTGTTTTAATGCTAAAGTTCTTTTGCTATTTTTTTGTTAATGAAAGAAATGATTTTTAATTTAAATTTTTAAAAGGGTTTTTTTTTAATGTATCTTGCGGGTTTTTTTCTGATTCTCAAAATTTTATATATTTATAACTTTATGTACTTTTTTAAAATCAAAAATTCCGTACTTGGACACAGGAAAAGCATATCAAAAAAATGGCGTAACGGAATTTTACTAAGCCCCCTCCCGGAAAATCCGTTTTCGGAAGTTTTTTTGGCGTGAGTAAAAGGGGTTTAAAGAATCGTGCATCCCCCCCCAAGATGCGGGGTTTGTACGTTACGCGACTGCATAAACCCAAATTTATTCTTGAGAAATAAGTTTTCTACAATAATGATTCAAAAGGAAATTTTTATATAATTCAGTTAGTCAAATAAACTTTCTATATAAATTTTTTAAAAATTTTTAAATGGGCCCTTTTTTATTCTTTCATTACTTTTTTTTACTGGAAAAAATATTTTACACTATACACTAACCGTAAATCAATGCAATTTTGTACCTTTCAAATATATTTAGGAGCCCATTTGGTTAAGAAATGTCTAGGTAATGAATAAATCGTGGGCTCTAAGCTCCTTTCTGTTAAGATGTGGCTTATGTAAAAGGGGTTTAAATTTTAAAAAATAATTCAACCCAAAATTAATTGGCAAAAAAACACAAAAGTTACAATAACTTAAATATTACCATTGTTTTAATTTCGGTATTGACTTCATCTCTTGTACTTTGTTTGGAAAATCCACAAGAGTAAGGAAAGAGGTTGTACTAACTGCCGAGATCACAGTTAGTGAGTATCTAATAATGTCACACACTAAAAGCAACACGAGAACTATTTGTGACGGAGCTCGTAATTTTAAGCCTTAATTAAGTGACGAGGATGACACCTGAGCTGATTCTAATTATCATATCACGCCAACGTGAGGGCTTCGATCCTCAACAGATTTAATGTGCATTGACCCCTCTATACGACGGGTCTTCAGTGTCACTCGTTCTCGAACTCATGACACGCTGGCTTCGAGTTCGTGGCCATAATCATTAGGTTATGGTGGCTACTCTTACAGCAGGGATCCATATGATTCTATTTTTCTTTTCATATTTGTACAAGGTACGATTCAAAAAATCGGGGACTGCAACCATTGCTGACGACGAAAGCAAGTACATAAAAATAAACCGCTTGAAATTGATTATCTCAACCTTCCCTTACCTTCCCAGATTGATTTAACCATGCCATGTGACTGAACCACTGACGACTCCGAATATCTTCCGGAGATAGTTAGTTTTGCACCACGACGTAATAAAAATGGTTTTTCTTGAACAGAGCTGCAACATTAAATTTTTTCAATGCTTAGATAAAGCACCAATGGAGACTGGAAATGCTAAGAAAGGTGTGAGGTGAATCTACCATGGCATTATTTATTTGACATCCAATTGAAGCGTGAATCTTCAACATGGAATTTGCCTGGCTCACCGCGATCAAAAACATTCCAGCAGGATCGGAGCAAAGGGAAAATAATGATGGGGGTAATTTTTATTTCTCAAGGAATTGTGCATTCAGAATTCATTCTTTAAGGTCAAACAGTTAACAAGGAGCATTATTTATGCTTTTTGCGTCGTTTGAGGGAATCCATTCATCGTAAATGGCCTCAGTTCTGGGAGAGTGTCCACTGATATCTTCTGCACTACAACACACTGGCACATCGATCCCAATTGGCAAAAGATTTCTTCACCAAAATTCGCACGAGCGTGCTTCCAGTCCCTCCTATTCACCAGACTTAGCTCCGCGTGACTTTTTGTTCTCATTAATGAAGAAACATTAATAGGGATGCCTTTTTGGGTCATTAGATGAAATGAAAGTAGCATCGCAGGAGGCCTTACGGAAGGTTGCAAGAAATGGCTTTCAGTTGTGCTTCCAGTAGTTATACGAACTCTGGCAGAAGTGTACCATCACCGAAAGGGATTACTTTGATAGTGGATGCGCTTCGGTGCAATGAACTATTCAGGGTAAAGATTTTTACACCTTGTCCTCGAACTTTTGGATTATACTACATATGCTCGCATTACACTTATTACTAAGACTGCAAAATTCTCCAGGCATTATTTTGGTTCAAATATATGCGATTCAAAGCCTGATGTGTGCTCGCAGTACAGGAAAAGAATTAAATTAATTTAACATAAGCCAATGTTTCTCAAACTGTGAGGAGCGCCCCCTAGGGGGCATGATAACTCTACAAGGGGGGCGCGAGCATATTGAAAAGTAGAAAACAAAAGATTGTTTAAAAAAATTATTAATAAACTAAAAGCAAACAAATAAAAAATTAAATACACATTTACACTCACAAATATATCAGTACTGCGCTATGAATTTTATAATCATTTTAAAGATACTACGTTAAGAACAAGTTTAATAATTATCAGTGTCCCCATAGGCTTATCATATATAAAATTAAAAACCAAAATTAACACTTATCTTAATAATTTATACGGTTTTTTAACAACCTTATAATTAACCCCGGTTAAAAATTCGTGATTCGCTTCCCAATGCACCGTGAACACGTAAAACAGGTTATCTGGTGTATTGGGAAGGGAGGTTAAAGGAATAAAAGAAACAAATAATCTAAAACAATAAATCCTTCCAAGCAATCAAGCCCCTTTTATTGCATTTCCAAAGCCCTGGAATTATTTTATGGATAGGGTGCCAGAAAATATCTACTTCGGAAAGACCATATATAGTCCGAGGGCAATTTGCGCCTGGCTGAATGAGACGTTTATATACGCTGGTGGCACTAAAGAGGTAAAATTCGAACTGTAGGTTTAGCTTCAAAATATAGTATTGTTGAATTCAATGCATCGTTATTGTATGAGGGATGAAAATAATGATTGAGTATTGGGTCGCGAATATTGAAAGTTTGAGAAGCACTGACATAAGCCAATAATTTCCATGTTTAAATTTAAATTTTCGCGTGTTGAATATATTAACCTTACAATAATACCTCCAATTTTCTTTTATTTGTACAATTAAAAACCCTTTTAGCTATAAGAGTATGAATTAGCCCAATTTCTCGTCCCCCAATTGCCTCTTTTTCGTAAATATTCATATTTAATACAACTACCTCGTTTTTAATATTGCTTACCCATTTCTACACACTCCGTACTTGTTAGGAGGTCAGCGTTATACACCTACCTTATTTGCAATTATTTGCACACTAGCGGCTCTTGACGCGTCTCTTGAGCGTCATCGCTAGCACTTTATCTCGATGCCTCATCACTAAGAAGAGAGTGCGGCATATAATGATAGTGAATAACTTTCGCCGGTGTTTAACCACTATAAAAATCTTGGCGATGCCTTTGAAAAATAAAAGCCCAAAGTGCCCGTGGCAAATTGACGTTAACGTTAATGTATAAAATAAGCGGTGAAGAGCAGTATCATGTTTTTTTTTCTGTTAGCGTGAGGTAGCGGGAAGCGCTAAAATAGAAAGGGGGCGGTTGAGTGATTATGTATCGACCCGCCGCGTGGGCTAACACCGGAAGTGCTGATGTTTCAGGGAGGGGGTAGGAGGATTATTTTTTCACATATTTTTTTTTTAATGAGAAATCTGTTTCAGTACGGGTGGATTATTTCAATGACTTTTTATATTTGAAAAGTTTTGTTTGATCTTGAGAAGAGGTTAAATTGGGTTGATAGGGAAAAAAAAGACTTCGATATTAGGTTTGTAAGGATGAACTGGAGAGGGGGGAGGAGAATCATTGAGAACTCATTTAAATGCTCTGGGGGGAGGGAGGGTAAAAAAATAAAAAGTAATACTATGAATAATGAAAAGTTTTTAGAGTTTTCTAATTTTCATTTAAGAAAATCTCTTTGGTTACACTTTTCAGTACTTTTCCGTTTCGATGGGGCAAATCTCGCCAAGTAGGCTTTATTGGCGTCAACACAAAATTTTAACCGTAAAAAATTTAAAAAAATGTTAGTTCTTTAGTTTTCATCTTTTTTTTGATTTATTGTGAAAAAGACGCTCCCGGGAAAAGACAAGCTAAACTTTTTTTTCGCAAATAAGGTGGTAAAAGGTTACCATCCCAAATATTCCGTTTGGCGTCAGTTGTATCCTTTTTTTGCTACTTTATCGCTTGCGCCGGCGAAACGGAAAAGTACCCATTTTTCGAATGTTTATCAAAGTTGCATTCAAGATTAACATGCTATGCACTGGATGAATTTAAAAATAGATTATAATATTATTTTCTTCTATTTTGTCGCTTATCAGCTTAAATTATAACCAAAATGCCCTGTTTCATTGTTTGAAATAAAGCTACGCGATCTATTTAACACAAGAGACTGCGTTGCTCTTCAATGGATTCCAAGTCACAGAGTCATTTATGAAAATGAGCAGGCAGGTAGACTTGCTAAAAATCGATATCTCAAACACCCAGATTCTCCTATACCTTAAATAATATCAAAGTAAAACCCCAAAAAAAAAAGTGCCTAATTTTTTTAGGATCAGTTGTGACAAAGAAGGGGAAATTCCTGCTTGACAAAAATAATAAAATCCCTAGTTCCTTGCCTAGGGTTGTTGGAATCCTTTGTTTTAGGATGGCAACTGGACATGATAACCTACAAAAGCATTTGCACCGAATATGAATCATGGATTCCCTTGCTTTTCCTTGTCCCTTTATGGTCATTATAATGAAAATCACCTTAAGAACCATCCTGAAGTTTTTAGCTGACTTTCCTAAGGGGACAAGAAAAATTTTTTCCCTTTTGATACTTTTCACGTTATACGGGGTTTCTTGTCAATATCAGAAATCCGCAGACGGGCACAGGATAAAAAAAAATATTTATCATGCCAGAATAAACTATATCAAAAGTAAAAAGTATTGTTTCTGTTTGATAATCAATGAAATTTTTACCATGCTTATATAAAAACTGTGGATAAGAGCACAAGTAATTATCAGAAGACATTTCATATAATAAAGGAATCAGCCGTTTACTCAAAAAATAGAATATAATGAATTCATAAAGCCCCCGTATAAAAACCAATTTGCATTCTTGCCCGGTTTAATCGTATAAATTTCTCTTTTTTTCAAATAAATTTGGTATTTAATTAAAAAAAATCCTTTCTAGAAAAAAAATTAAAAAAAAATTTTTTTTTTCCCTCTTTTTTTTCGAATGTAAATTTAAAAAATTTTAGTGGTTCCTTTGTGGATTCTCAGGAGAAAAAAACGATTATAAAAAAAAATAAGGAACACTTTTTGTTTTCTGCTCTTCACACACAGAATACGTCCCATTGCATCTAAACAAATTAATAATCCACATATAAAAAGTTGTAGAGAAATATTCCACAGGATTAGGTTTATACGCTCACAAATAAAAAATGACCTGGACACACTTATAATTCTTAATTTCTTCATAAAAATTAAAAGTTTTGTCTATAAAAAACTACAAAAAGGGCAATATTAAAAAATTTTTATAATGGTTTTAAAAATATACATTCGTCATTCTTCAGTTCTTTGTGTCTTTTCTTACGGTTTTGTGTATAATTTCAATATCCATTTAATTTTGTTTTTAAATATGCATTTAATTTTATTTTTAAAGAGGCATATTATACTCTGTTTGAAATTTAAAACATTTCTGATTTTAAAATTTGAAACAATTAATAAAAATTAAATGCCCAGAGATTTAAAAGCTTATCTGCAGAAATGTAGCTAGCGATACAATGTAGCAAGAAGATTTAACCAAACCACCAGGAAACTTTCACATTGTGTTTTTTACGTAACAATTTTATATTTGTATTCTAAACATTCGTCGCTTTTTAATTACTTTGGATAGGTAATAATGTATTTGAGATATAAATGTAAAAAAGACAATATGATGTGTTATAAAAAAATCATTAACATGTTTTCATCTATACAGCACAAACAATGAAAATATATCACCTTTTTTTTTCATTTTATGTTAATATTTCATAAAAACACTGATCATAGTAAAAATTTAAATTTGGTGTTTTTGTGTATTTTTATCCATCTCAAGTTTATTTAAAAAGTTTTACTTTATACATTCAAAAAAAAAATTTCGAGATTTAAGACAAATTTAATAAAAATTGAAACTATTTATAAAAAAAAATAATAGTATGATACAATGCTCCTTGTTAAATTTGAAATTTTTAAAATAATTCTCTTTGGGAAATAAACACCTTTAATTAAAAAAATTTAATATCGATCAATTTTTTCTACTATATATGCAAATATTTTAGCTAACTGATTAAACATCACTTTAAATTTCTCTGTATTCGTAATACGGTAACGTAATTCTGAAATATGTGATAATAACGGTAAATGTCCTTAATGCTTTAATATAACTAATTTAATATTTGAACCTTCCTTTCACATTAATCGATTGTAATATAGTCTAAAGTAGATGGCGCCATCAAGTTTTATATTCATCCATAAAAGTGTATTAAAGTATATCCAAGTTCTCTAAATGATACTTTATTTTCTTTGAAAAAAAAGTTTCATTCTGAAACATTTTGCTAAGAATTTTTGTTGTGGGGAAAATATAGAGTTCCGATAACAGTTGAAAATTAAAATGACATTGAAAATTATTGAAATTCATTTAATTTCAAGTAATATATTTGATTTTAAACAAGAAACTTCTTTGTTTATATTCACTTTTTTCTCTAAAATAAAAATGCGGTTGTATTGGAATTCCATTTTAGAAAAGTGCATTTAAAATAATAATAAATTCTACGAAAAAAAATTCGTAGAGTAATTTGAGTAAATTCTTCAAGTAGGAAGTGCTTTTTTGTTGGAGTAAATGCTGTTTTGCTATCCTCTACTTCACCCCGAATTTCCGTGTAGAAAGAACAAACTAGTCTTTAGGGGCAATCTAGGAATCGACCTATTTTTTGCATTCCTCTCAAGAATGTAAGTGCTCTTCGGACAGTTCATAAGTCGTTGACAAAAACAACTAGGTAGTCTGAAGGTTTAATGTCTGCAGATTACAGTAGTTTTCTTCAGAAAGGGTGGGATATCCCATATGAATGTTCCCAAGTAGTTTTCGATGTTGATTGGCGCTGTAACATGTGCTCGGGTATTAGAACGCTGCAAAATCGCTTTTTGTGTCTCTGATGATATTCCGACCATTTCGCTTTAAATACTCAGTTCAAACACATCAGTTGTAGTCATTAGCTATCCTCCTGGATGACATCACTTTGCTTAAGTTGCTCCAATATTCTACAAATGGCTTTTTCCATCAAGAAAATACAGACTAGAACATCACGAATATTTGGCGTCACTACTGAAGTTGATGCACCGCCAGACTTATTCCTTGATTTTTACGTTTTAAATTATCCCAATAAATACAGTTTTAATCATCAGATACAATTCGACACAGAATGTTTTTGCTCTGTAGTAGCTGTTTGCGATGGAAAATTTTATTTCCGATTTTCTTTGTTTTAATTTGTTTGACATCCAAGTTCCTTGCTTTCGAATCATTCCCAGAACTTTGAGGCGTAATGAAATTACTTGTAGAGTCACTCCTAATAATTCTGAAAATTTCTTTTACGTTTGACACTATTTTTTTCTCAATGATGCTTCCATTTTTTCAACTTCGAACGTTTTTGGCCTTTCTTCATATGCCTAATTTTGGTGTTAAAATCCCCACTTTTGAACCATTTGAACTAGTAAACAAAAGTTTAAAAGAATGGAGCATAGTTCTAATGAGCTCACACTGCAATCGGCGACTTTTAACTTCTTTTTTACCTCAAATGAAAGCATAAAAATTAAACTTCCTTTAAATTGCTCTTCTCTGGCACAAATGTGGACCGATTTGAAATTCAAAATGCTGTCATTTACACTTCGGGTAACTATGACACACTTAAATCTATCTAATGATGACCCTTTAATATGAAAATAAGATGTCCCAAGTGATTTAATACTGTAATGCCCTATCTTGTACATTCTTTAAAATTTGCTTGTAGCTTTAAAAAATTAAGATTCAGTTTTAAATTTAAAAACATCTATAACCTTTTAGGGGAAGATGGCATTTTATACAATCTTAGTATTACACTTTCCATGTACAAATTTCTTTCATCTCAATTTTAATCATTCTGCTAAATTTAGGATACTTTTCAATTTTTTAAAGGAAAGACATATTTTATACCCTTCAGGGTTATGGAATATATTTTTCATTATTTAAATAAAAGATTAAAGTTTCCGTTAGATTTTTAGAAGTTTGTACATACTAATAATAATGACTAGATTTTATTCTAAGCAAAAAGGGCGATGAATTGTTCTCGCTAAAAATGAGCTTAAAAGCTCAAATTGTTAAATTCGGTCTTATTTTAGTATCTTTATTTCTTAAATATGATGATATTCTTCTGTGTTAATTCATTACATTCAATGGGCCCGTGCATTTTCTAGAGTTAGACATTTTCTACCTTTGTAATATTCTTAGAGCAATTGTTTTATTTCCTAAATCAAATTAGCTCTAATTGTGTTGTAACTGTTAAGCTGGTTTGGTTTCACATGCTACCCTATTTTAGACTACGAGTAATTTTTAGCTTCATGAATTAATTAGTCACACTTTGAACAATCTCACTTTATTCTAATTTCTATAATTGTTCTAATTAATTTAAGGAGGTTTATTACTATCTTATAACTTGCTTTTACTATCTTGCTAAATAGAAATATTACACATAATGGCTCATATTGTACGAGTTTAACCATATAACAGCAATTCTTAAATTACGCAAAGTTTACAAATTAAATTGTAAGTCCATAAAATGGCCATGAAAAAAAAATGTGTCAGTAAAACTTTGTTAATTTGCTGAAACTGGTTATTTTTGTGAAATTAATTTTTTTAGGTTTTAAAATGTAGTAATAGTGAAATAATAATGGAAGAAGGATTGAATAAATAATTAGCTACTTAAATCCCAAACTCCATGCCATTTAGGATTTGATCTATGATTATATATCATTACTGACTATTATTCAAAGAGAAATAAATATTTCCGGTTAGAAAATATGTTTTGAAGGATCTGGAATAACTTTCTGATTTCCTCTGAAACCCATTGATACCTATTTCTGCTTTATTTGACTCTTTATTCACTGCTGAGTTTTTCTGTTCATTTCATGATAAGAAAGGAAAATGGATGCATGCGTTCCCTTCTGAATAGTTAAGAATGAGGTGATTTTCATAACTTTTTAAGAATAAATGTCTCCCTCTCCCTTATTCTAACAGTTGTATAATCATTAGTATAGTTCTATAGAAATATAACACAGAGATTTTGATTTTACGTAATATTTTATTGTAGTTTGGAGAATCAGGCAAGTAAATTATCTAGAGAAAATGGTTATAATATACATACGGTATTTAATTTGCATGTAAATTATGGTATTTTAAGAGAAAAATACAAATCGTGATATGAAGCAATAGAAAATTAGTTTCATGTATGGTAGCTTTTTTAATTTTTGAAAAAGGAGGGATCCAATGGGCAAATTTACAATCACAACAACAATCTGCTTGCATTACTTATATCCGCTTACCTTTGCTTATAATTTATAAGCATAAATTTTTATATCTGGACATGAACTGAAGTCTGTATGACAAAGTTCAGTTGTTCAGTTTTTATATTTTAAAAGAATTGCTTATGATTACGATTAAGATATAGAAATACGCAAAATAAAATTTCCCTGAGATTTTTGAATCGTACTCGCTAATCTTTGCATCCACACAAACTTTCAGATTACATTTAATGTAAAATATATGTAAATAAATTATATAAATTAATCCACTTTTTAAGTAGCTGCTGCTGAAAAATATTTGTATTCAACTGCAACCATGAGTTACTGAAATATTAATATTTACACAATTCAGAGAATTAAATAATTTACTCGAAAGAAAAATTTTATTTCTAAAACTCAACAGTATTATATACTACCATTTTAAAAAGCATTTACGTAACTTTAAATAAGAAACAGAGCAATTTGAATAAATAATTTTCTTCAATATAGTACATTCAGCTTATAAAACAGTAACTATAAAAAATATATTAAAAATAATATATATATATATATATATAACATTATATATATATATATATATATTTATATATATATATATGTAATATATATATATATTTTTTTTTAAATTCTTTCAAACACACTTACATAAAAAAAATAATAAGTTCAAAAATTAAGTATCATATATTTTAGAAATGATTAGAGAAGTGCTATCAAGAAACATTTCACGGTTCCATTACAGAATGCATTCTCGACTTAACAAACAAGACTAGTTATAATATTATTTCGTTTCTCTTAGTAAGTCAAATGAATGCTTCTATCCAACATTAATTGGGAGCCGCATGTTTTAACACATAAAAATCCTTTAAAGATTGTGACCCCTGAATAAGAAATAATACAAAATGATGATTAACCCGGGGCTCGCGCCTGTTTTGCTACCTCGTCACTGGGGGGTGTAGAAAAACCCCAAATTTTTTAACACTTATTTAATTTAAAAAAAATTTTTAAGATTATGATACATATTTATAAAGTCCCAAGGGTTTTTTGTGTTTTACAAAAAAAATTGTTAAATTTTTTGGGCTACAAAAGAGACTAACATTTTTTAAAAACCCCAAACATAAAAAAATTTTCTTTTTAAAAAACAAAAAATTTTTAATATTTTTTCATAAACTAGTAAAACATATAAAACAGTAATAAATATATTTTTAAAATTTAAATTTTAATAATGATAGTAGAAAGTATATATAAAAGAAAAATTTTTTTTAACCCCATTTTTCAAACATTCAGAACAGACTGTATAAAAAATTGCTTTTATTTCTCGGGGGAGTTCTCACCCCCCAGATAAATTTTGGGGAAGGAAACTTTCCCAATCGTTCGAAAAAGGGGGGATTGTATCCCCTTTGAAGGCTCAATGACCTAAAATGTGGGTACAGAAAAAAACGGGGTTCTGGGGCCCTTCTTTTTTGAATCCTGGGGGGGATTTTTTTCTGCTTTTGGGGGGGGGTACAAAAACACCCCACGCGAGTGATCTCGGGTTAAATAGCCAATCCGTAAGCACTTGGATTGAATGTATGGACGCACTTTCTAATGCTAACATAACTTATACTGCTAGTTAGAAATGCTGCACACATCTTCCATTTTTCTCATTAATTACCTACCCATCGAGCATATTTTCAAAAGATCTGTCAAAAGAAAATATTTTTCCTGGTATAATTGTGTTTAATTTTTTTTTCAAACATTTAGAAAAAAATTTAGTATCACATTTCTTGCACAATATTACTTTATATATATATATATATATATATATATATATATATATATATATATATAACATCCTTACTAATATTATAAACGCGAAAGTTTGTATGAGTGTATACATGTTTTTTTAAAAAACCCTTTTAAAAAAAACTGAATGGATTGAATTTTCATGAAACTTTTACAATAATATAGCTTATAAAATTAGAATAACACATAGGTATAATTTTTTTTAAAAATATTTTGGGGAAGTGTTTAAAATATAATGATAAATGTCGTTTGGAAAAAAATTCCCGGGCATCTGCAAGCTATTCTGGGCTTCCCAAAAAAAACCCCCACAACATACATCTATCTTTCGGTGTGAAACCCCAAAAATTCCCTTTTTTGTTTTTTTCAAATCCCTTTTTTTTTATTCTTTGTGAAGGTGTAACAAATTTTTTATTTCAAAATAAAAATTTTAAGGATTTCAAGGAGGTTTTTTTTTAAACTCCCTTTTAAAATTTGAATGATTTGTTTTTGTCATTTTAAGCCATTAAAAAATAGGGAACCTTTTTAAGAAAAAAATTAAAATTTATTTTTTTAAATTAAAAAGTCCTTTAAAATTTTCCCCCAAAAAAGTCTAACCCAAAGCTCCTAAAAAAGTAGCTAACGGGTTGTCAACTTGGCTCTATCACCAATTTTCCCTTTTATGTTTCTATTGAACCCCATTAAAATTTTAAAGGGGAACGGCGTTGTTTCCCGGAAATTTTAAAAAAATTTTAACATAAAATAAATGAACAGAAAGTAATATTAACATATTACATTTCCCAGATTTTTAAATTTTTTTACACTATTTTTAAGCTTTATTTTTTTTTCTACGAAGAGATTAGTTTGGGGAGGTTTTTTCAAAAAATCGCCCCAAAAAGGGGGATTAAGGGGAGTTAAAAATAAATAAAAAATCCTTCAGTACCCAGTTTAGAATACCGGGCCCCAACCCCTCAAAAAGGGGTTTGCCAAAAGTCTTGCCATTCTGGAGATGCTTCAAAAATGCACCGCAAAATTTTTTTGCTTTCAAGGGGGGTTTCCCAAAAAGTGGTTGGGGTATTTTTAAAAATGCGGCTCGGCCGCGAGAATCAACTAGCGAAGGCAAAAAAGCATTTCGGGAAATTTGGGGGGAAACGTGCGGGGCCGCGGGAAAAAAGGGGGATTAACAAACATGTTTCTTTGTTGTTGTTCAGGGGGAAAAAACCCTTTTTTTTGTTTAATTTGCAATTCACATAAGATTAACTCATTAAAAACTTTTTTGTCCTTCCAGCTGTATTGTTTAATTTTTCAATTCACCCTTGCGAAGAACGGGTATACCAGCTATGCCTGCATATAAACATAATTATAAATAATACAAAAGCTTAATCTTCATTATAAAAATTTCTCAAACCTTTCACGGCATGTTAAGTCAGAAACAGAACACGTCATTATCTTTACAATTAACTCGAGTCTAATGTAGTTGATTTGTAAATATAATTATTTGGATTCTATTAAATATTTACAAAAGAAAAATGAAATGGGTTTAGTCTACACTAAATAAAAATGCTGACTTTTCTTTTATCCGATGTCTGTACTAGCATTTCAAATGATTAACTTAACAAATTCAGTTCGAGCACAGTTGAGTTGCTCGAATGGATTTAAGTGATGTAATAAAGGGACCAATAGAGAATATTTAATATCAATGGTTATTATTTTGAGATCTTTAAAAGCCTATAAAATTCTTGAAATAGTTCTTTTTTTAAAAAGTGCCTCTTATTTTCCCTCTTAAAATACTCAATTATATTCTTACTCAAGTTTTCTTAAATATTCAGTAATCCCTTCAACATTATTAAAGAATTACGCTTTCTTACTTGATTTGTTAATTAAACTTATATGTCCCAAGTGGTAATTCAATAAATAATTCTGAATAACATACCAGTATAAGAATCTGGTATTTATTTTATTGTACTGTTTATATTTCGTTAATGGAAAATAATTATGAAATTTATACTTTACCTTTTCGTTTTAAATAGTACATATGTTGAAAATGTAGTGTTGCAACGCTTAATGGAATAAAATGTTTATTGTTAAATTTCCCGTGTGATATTTGTAACGCACACAAGAACTATTTTATCGGTTTTCAGTTTTAAAAATATTGAATTTAATTTTAATTTATTTTAAATATCAAAAGAATTGATCAACAAATATATATTTTCAAACTGAATTCCGTGTATGATCTAAAATATAAAACATACATTTGAAAATCTGTAAATTCTTCGTTCTAATACATCCATTTTTGCATTTTAAGATTATTAAAAAATATTTTTTTTATTTGTTCACTTTTACATTGAACATTACATAAAGAAATTTTTTCTTCGTAAATTTGCTTTTTGCTTTGACAGGACATGAGACATCTTTCTGGCTCTCTCATTCTCTTACATCTTCCTAATTCTTTCGAAAGCTGAATTGAGTTAAATTTGCTCTTTTACATAATGTAATATTTTATGTAAATCTTATTCTTGTGAGAATTCTTCTCTTCTCTTATTCTTATAAATTGCCCTTATTCGTATTTCCTGAACTAAATTAAGATATCCGACTACGTTCGGAACCGTGATTTTGCAAAAGTGTGTAAATGGATAATATTTATGATATTTAGTGTCACTTAGATTAGAAAATTTCAATAAAATTGTTTTAAGAATAGTATTACAAAAAAAATTATTTAATACAATATTTTGAAAAAAAATGAACATAAAATGCCCCATTTTCAAAATGTTCTCCTTTTTGTGAAAAAAGCTTCATTTTAATAAAATTTTTTTCTGTATATATCTCAGACCTCTTTACAGAGGGCTCAACTAAATTTTTGAAAAAATAGAACTTGAATGGGGTTTTTCCATGTTTTACGACAACAGAGGGGAGAAATTTTAAGAAAAAAAAGCCGATAATTTTTTCAATTAATGGTAACTTGAAAATAATGTGATTTTTTTAAAATCATAGCTGAAACCCCCCTTGAGGTCAGCTAAAATACAGGAAAATATTATTATAATGGAAGCATTTTTCACAAAAAAGGGGAAAAATTTTGAATAAAAGTCATTCTAAGTTAATTTTTTGTCAAAATGTTCTTAAAACAATTTTATACATGTATTCTAATCTAAGTGACACTAAATATCATGAAAATTGTCCATTTATGTGCTTTTTTAAAATCGCGGTTCCGAACGTAGTCGGATACCTTAAGCGATTTGATGCCATTTTTAAAGAAAAGAAAAAGCATTTTGCCTTTATATATATATCTTTAATATTCATTAAATTGAATACGCTTCACATCTTACTAAAAAAAATGCAATTATAAATTTTAAAAATTTTGAAATTCTATATACTTAGAAAAATTTCGAAATTGATCATAAATTTATTCTGTAGTTGTTTGGAATAAATAAAAACACACTTCGTAGATTCCTATTACAAACATAAAAAGCCCTATCTTATCATAGAAATAGACTATTTGCTTGATAACTCAATAGATGTTTTGAAAAAAATTAATGGACAAAATGATTAATAAAAATTTTCTTTCTAATTATTTTTCTGTGTAAATATTTGGCAGCACACTATAGACTATTTTTAGACTTGAATGAAGACTATTTTTAACTAACTATTACGGAGCTGGACACTTTTATGATTAAATCAATGGATGCTGAAACTGAATATTTATTTAGAGGAAATGTACACACACCATTGACAATCCAACAGAAATAAGTGATGCATAAACTATACTGTACTTTCTTTCTTAAAGATATAAATAATTTTTTAAGAAAAACATTTTAATAAATGAGTGAGTGTTCCAAAGCTCTAAGTGTTATATTAAAATTAAATCAAGCAAATGAATCTAAAACTAACCGTAGGGTACAAGATGGGTACATAGGGTACACAGGCACGATGAGTAATTTCCTTAACCAAAACTAAAAATAGGATGCATCATCATAATATTCATTTGATTTCATATTGTTCCACTTTCCTATTTGACAATCTTATCCAACAATATTAATGAGAAAAAAAATAGAAGTTTAAAATACAGCGAAATACGTTTAATGCGAAATCGCTTAAGACGAAATATTGGCTAACATGAAATTATACTAAGGTCCCGACAAACTACAATGTATTTGCATGCATTTTTAACACGAAACAAAAATCGCTTAACACTAAAATATTTCCCTTTTGGGAATGAACAAAATTCAGAAAATACCGGGAATTTAAGAAAGGCGGGAAATCAAAAGAAAGGTGGTATCGCATTATTTTTCTGTATTAATAAACTTTCCTACTGTATCATCGGAAGAATTCGTTGCAGTAAGTGATAATAATCTGTTTACAGTCCCAAATATGGCAGGCAGACATTTTGGAGTTTGTTCAAAGTTTAAAAAATTTCCAATTTTCAGATTCCGACGGCGAAAATGAAATGAATAATGCAGCTCCTGTTCCCACATCATTCGAAATGAGGAACACTGTGAAAAGTATGCGCGGTTATTTAACACACATTCCAATGGTGAAATGAATAACAAAATGGATGACATCAAACCATTTGCTAACAATTTGTTGTTAAAAAAGACAATGCAAAGAAAAGTATCAGATTATTTTCCAAAAACTCAATAACCGTTTTGTTTTTAAAAAGAAACTTGTTTTCATTAAGTTTTTTCGAATGTTTTTATTTCATCGATTTTTATGAAATGCATGCATATATATATATATATATATATATATATGTAAATAAAACATACTCTAATAAGCTTAATTTTGTTAAATATGATTTGTTTTGTTGCAATATCCTTTAACATGAAAAAATATTTCAGTCCCCTCAATTTCGTGTTAAACAATTTTTACTGCATATAAATCCTAATAAAATATATAAAAATTAATGGTGTTCACTAATACTGAAATGGAAAGAAAGAAATTTATGCGATTTCCTATAGATCAAAAACGAAAAGAAAAGTCACTAGCATTATAAATGTTTACATGAAGATCGCTTAAATTCATTAAAATATATCAAAATCTGAATGAAATGTTTATCAAAATAAAATCATGCTTTCATCTTTTTGTTTTCTCTCGGTTCAAACCAAGATTTCTTTTCATTTTTTCTGAACATAACTTTAATTATTTGATAACAATCCTGTCTATTTTTAAAAAATAAACACACTTGCCAGTTCTGTATTTATTTAAAGAATTGCTTCAACGATTAAATAAATGAAGCTATTTCTGCAAAGCTCTGCCTTCTTTAAGTATCGTACATAAAATGTATTAACCAAAAAAGTATATTCAATAAATTTTGTGTGTTTTTGAATGTAATCCATAAAAAATAAAAAAATCTTGCAAAATTTTACGATCAGATGTAGTTTAATCTAAACTAAACAAAGAAACTTTTAAGAATAACTTCATGAATAAAAATTAAATAAAAACATATAATTAATGAAAACTCGTCAAATTAAAAGATAGAATAAAATTAAAGTCGATTCAATTCAAAGCATCAAAATTAAAACCCACGAAATTTTAAAGAAACCTAATCAGTATTCTCCAGCGTCTTCGAATTATCCTAAGCACTTTTCATTCGTTTTCCCGTTCCATAATCGTGAAACATATTCAGGTCGCATAGTCTTGGTGGGAATCAAAACTTCAATATACTCAGCTATATGCAATGGTCGGAAGTCAGAAAATCGGATAAAGATCATAAATCCGGATAGGTACTTTCTGCGGATACGGATATTGGACTCGAAACGGGAGAAAACTACGGTGGGAGGGAAACATTTTCGGGGCCTCGGGAAAATATTGCGAAATTTTTGCTCTTGAAAATAAAAAGCCCCGTTCATTCTTTTTATGTATTTTTGCTTATTCACAAACTGTTTAACTTTGGAGTAAATTGCTTTTACTCCAGAACTTTCTCGAGGAAACGTTCTTTTTGTATAAAAAACTAATTTTTTTGTGTTCGGAAAAGAAAAAGGGAGAAGGGAATTTACGAAATATTAAAATTTATATACAGTTTTTTAGAAAAATTCCTTTTTTGACTTTGATTTTTATTTAGATTTTGGAAAGGTTTCAATGAATTGAAGTTTAATTGATACTTTTTTCATTTAAAAAGGATTTTTTTAAAATTATTATTAATTTAATAATAAACAAATAAAGTAGTTTTTTAAAAAATATAATGTTTTAAAAATTAATCAATTTAATTTTTAACTCTAATCGTTACTTTGTATCACTAATGAAAAATTAAGTTGAATTTTTTTCGTAAATTCTAGTTGTCCACCACACGGGTCTAAATGATGATTTTTGCAATTCAACAGCAACTTTAAATTAGCGTAAAACATTTAACCCTTTATCTGCCGAATTATGATTCACTGCAGTTTTTTTCATGCAATATTTTTTTTTTTAATCACTACATTAAAAATTAAGAGATATACATAAGCAAAATACTCAACTTTGGAAAATTTAATCCGTTAGAGCTAATTAAATAATTAAAGTTATTCAACCGTAAAATTAATTATATACACTGTTCACTTAAATAGTCAAATCATTTTCTAACGTCTTCATTAACATACAAAAAAATAAGATATTTTTTGGAACAAAAATGACAATCTTCGCAATCCGCTGAATTGCTTAAAACTATTCTGCTTTAAAACTATTGGCCTTCTCCCCTAAAATACTCATCATAGAACCCGTGCTTCCATATATCTTGGAAGAGTAGATTTAAAAGAATATTTCTGCTAAGTATAGTAAGAGTGTTCGTAAAACTGGTTATTCTATGTAATTTTAAAGTGAGTGGTACTTATAAGTACCGTCGGTAGATAAAGGGTTAAACAAATGCCAACAGCTTTGTGCTGCATGAACCTCTTTTAACGAGAGAGTGTACAGCACAACTCAATATTCCACACAGATTATAATACACAAACAACTCAAAATAAACAACATGTTGCCATCGCGCAAAAGATAAATACATTCGATGACGTTGATAAAACGAACGAGTATAAAACTATTTACTTTACAGAAAATACATATAAAATAGAAATTGTAAATAATATTAAGAATTGAATAGAAACTAAATTTAGTTTACAAATGAACATACATCGCACATTAAAAATAAACTACAATTTTAATAAGAATAAAATACAATTCCATCCATACACTCGAATTATTTAAAATATTTTTAAAAATAATTAAAGTTTAATAATCTTTAAAATTAATTATTTTATTATGAATTTTCCATCACGAGGGAAACAAATACCATATAGAAACAAGTAACATATTTTTTCACTTATCAAATAGTATCTAACAAGTAATATAAAAAAAAATTAAGTCAACTCCTTAGATCAACAAAGAAAAATTTTATTTCAGCTACTTTTTTATTAAATAGTTATAATTAATATACATTTGTATATACATAGGACAGAATCACAACATTAAGTGGTAATTGATTTTCATTAATTATCATTAAAGTATCGTATTATTATCCAAAACAATCGTGTATATAAAATTTCAGTTCAACTTATTGCTTTAAATCGAGAGAGAAAAATCTTTTAAAGTTTTGACACAAATCGCCAAAAGGGTCGCCAAGTCACCAAAAAGGATGCCAACGTGGTTGAATTTGTAATTCTTTAAATAATTAGTTTTAATCGGTTAATTTTTATTAATTATTATTAAATTACTGTTTTGTCATCCAAAATAATCATGTATATAAAATTTCAGCTCAATTGAGCGCTTTAAAATGTATTTTATTAACGACTGAAAATTCCTCCAAGATAAATAAATATATAGAAAGTATGAGTATACTTTAATAATTCTATATATATATATATATATATATATATATATATAGGAATTGAAAAAGACAATTGAAAATATTTTTTCTATTGTTTGCCTAAAAAAATAAAAAAAGCCTCTTAATTTCCTTTTGCGAAATATCTTTAATTAAAAAACACAGTGTAAATCTTTATTCTACTTCAAAATTTTACAAAATCAGACGTGAATATTCATGCTTAAAAATTTCATAACAAATTTTATTACGAAATGAAAAGTTATTTGAAAAATTAATGATGAGTTGATGAGAATTTAAATTAATTTTAATTTTTTCAACTTCTAATACATATATCGGAAGATATTGCTACCGAATAGGGAACATAGTTTTAAATATTGTACTTAAATATTTTAATTGCAAGCATCATTAGAAATAATTACATTATTTTCCTGTAAAATAAAATACAATTTATAAAAAAAATTTAAGAATAAAATACAGTTTTGATAATTAATTAAAAGTAGAAAAGGTCCTGAAAGTTATTTGAAATTTTGAGAAAGTTTTAAGAGAACACAATGCGATTAAAAGGACAAAAATCGATCAAAGATTCAAACAAATTTGTTTAGTCTAATTATTCTAGATATAATTTTCTAAATCTCAAAAAATTTGAAAACTGTAAGTTAAAAAAATCCAGAATTATGATAATATATAAGCTCGTTTTTATTTACATCCCAATCGCAAATAAAAACCTTAAGACGATTTATCTCAGAAAGAAAAAAATCACTAGTTTATCTTAATTAAAATGCTCAGATATTTTTACTATTCAGTCAAATGCTTTGATAATTTTTTCTGCTTATTTCTAATAGTACACGTTTCAAAAGCTAGTATGCATTTTTGAATCAAAGCAATATTTATTTTTCAAAAAAATAATTTAAGTAAGAATATATGCACTTTTATGGAATTTATAATAAACATTCATAAATGAAAGTATTTTACAAATATCAATTATGTTAGCAAACTCCATACCAACTTTTGTTATACATAGTTTGACGTACTTGTAAATCAAATTTCATGTGTGTGGGTGTCAATTATAATAGGAAGAATAACATTTTATAAAATCACTACATATTTTTTAATATAAATTTTTCTTTTAACAAGTAATTGCTTAGTTTTTTGTGTACTATTTTGAGTACAAGAACTATTTTCTGTAATACATATACACGCTTACGTTACAATCAAAAACACGGTAAAATCTTTAAGTCAAAGATAGTTTTATAAATCGTACCATGTCCGAAAAATTATCTTAACTTTATTTTATTGTTACAGAAGTACCTCAACGACATTCAAAGTTCCGATACAGCCTCCCTTTTATTTCTTATAATTCCACCAATTGTACGAACAATTTCCTCTTTACCGCCAAGACAGTAGAAGAAAAACAATAAGAAAAAAGAGTGTCAACCTGACCAAAATATTATTAAACTCGGAACTATTCCAAAAATTCAGCAATACGCACCAAAAATTTCGAATTCTCGGAGCACTCTGGCGTCTTTCACCTTGGCTGGAAAAATACCTCACCGAATCAGGAAACATTGCTCCGCGTAAGAAACGAAACTCGTCTTTCCAAGAAGAACGAGAAATACGAATTTTCCAATAAAAACAAAAGCAGCATCCCTCCCCCCTTCAAGGAAAAAGAAATGGCAGGAAAAAACATCTTCAGTCGGAGAGGGACGCCAATTCTTGGAGCGTGTGAAGTATAAAAGAAATGGTAGATACGTGAGATATATATGTATGGATAGAGAAAGTACATGCTAGGTTTTTTATAGGGTAGTAAAATGTTCGACCGAAAATTGATTGCTTTATGAGTTCGGTAAATATAATAAGCACTCTGGTACTCCTGTTTCTCCAATGATTATTAATAAATGCCATGCTTCCGGAGTAATTGGTTTAGTATATAGGCAAAAGGGTGATCGTGTCTTTTGTGGTGGGGAGAGGAGAAATCGCTCTAGAACATCCAAAGCGAAGGTTGAAGTCGCTTGTGATTTTCTTTTATTAAACAAACTAAATTGTGTGCTCAGGAAGTTGTTTTTATTAGTGTTTATCTTAAGAAATATATTAATTGCATACTTATTTCCCCACTCCGTTTTGCTATATTTTCATGTAGTGAAAAGTTTTAGAAGATAAGATTTCTGGTATAAAAACGTTCTATAAAGATGTTTTTAAGGTATCCCACTACTTACAACTCTTTTTAAAAAAATGGAGATATGGGGATTTTTTTTTGTTGCGATTTTTAGATTTATTTAGTACATTTTTTAAGAAAAATATGCTAAAATTAAGAAGAGAAAAAGGAATTATTATTACTATAATGGGAAAAATTTACTAAGAATCACATTAACGGGACCCATTCTGTACAAAAACTTTATGAACAACTTTTCAATTTTGATGTGTTGCTTTGCTAATCATTTTTGAAATGACCTTCAGGATAACAGATATTTTAATTTTTACAAAAACTAGAGCACTTTATTTTAGATATTATATGGAATTGGTTACAAAAAAACAGTGATTATGTCCACTTACGGGACTTTAAATTTTGTAATAAAACTGTGGTTGATAAATCTGAAGGTTATTTGGTGTTACTTAAGGTATCCGACTACTTGCGGCAACTTTTTTAAAAAAAATGGAAATATGGAGATTTTTTGTGGTTTTTAGATTTATTTAGTACATTTTAAGAAAAAAGGCTAAAATTAAGAGAAGAAAAATAAATTATTACTACTAAAATGGGAAAAAATGGGTAAAAATTGACAAAAAATGACGTAAACGGGGTCCTCTCTGTATAAATAGTAAATGAACAAATTCTCAATTTTTTTCAATTTTGATGTATTACTTTGCTATTTTTTGAAATGACCTTCAGGATAAGAGATATTTTAATTTTTACAAAAACTAGTATACTTTATCTTAGTATATGAAATTGCTTACAAAAACAGTGATTATATTCACATAAAGAGCTGTAAATTTTGTAATAAAACAGTGATTTATAAATCTGAAGGTTAAAACACTTCTACTGTTATACAGGCCGTACACAAAAAATTTCAGTTAATTATTTTCAAAACTTTTTGAGCAATCTTAGTACCCGTTTGAGCATTTTCAAAAAAACGCACTTCGAGTAAAATGTATTTTAAAGTTTGACATCTTGATAAAGTATTGGCATCTGCTTTTACTAAAATACTTATAGTTTTGTCCTAGTGAATGGAAAATAATAAACTTGATATTTCTATAAAGGTAATAAGATGGTCTGTAAAATAAAATCATAAAAAAATTGTTAATTTTTAGCAAAATTCACTACTTTAGGCTAGTCGGATACCTTAAAGTAATGGTTTCATGTACTACTATTATTACACTAATAGGGAGCGAGAGAGAGAGAGAGTTAGTTTTTTATTAACTTCACTCTGTAAAGCAACTCGAGGACTATTAGCAATGGATTTCATAATTTTAAATCTCTCTCAAGAGACGAAGACGACACCTGAAGTGACAAAACATTCCCCTAACTACCACACCACGCCCGTGGGAGGGCACTGAGCTTCGACCATCGGCCTTATTCACACGGTGGGTGTTCAATGGCACTAGGATACATTGATAGGGAAAAAGTAACGAAAACATTTTTCTTTGTATATGTCAGCGTTTCTCAAACTGTGGGGCGCGCCACCCTAGGGGGGCGTGATAACTCTGCGAGGGGGGCGCGAGCATATTGAAAAATCGAAAAAGGAGATTATTTCAAAAATTTCTTAATTCACTGAAAGTAAACAAACAAAATACATTCTGACATAATAAAAAATAAAACACGCAGTTACACAATGATATAACTTATAAATATATCAGTCAGTACAATCTATTTTATGATTAATTTAACAATACTAAGTTAAGAACAATATTAATAATTACCAATGACCCCATGGGCTTGTCACACATAAAATTATATACAAAAATTAACCCTCTCTTATCTTGATAATTTGTACGGTTTATAATTAGTCCCTGCACTGCCCATTAAAAGTTACGCTATTCACTCCCCATTGCCATCGAGAAAAGAACAAATAAGAAAATCCTCTGAAATAAGTAAATCCTTCGCAGACATTCTCAATGTCCTTTTTGCATTCAAAAGGCTATGGAATATTTTTCTGGATAGCAGTGTACAGAAAAGATCACACTTTGGAAAGGCGTATATATACGTCCGGGCATTAACATTTTGGCTTAGTGGAACGCTTATATTCGCTGGTGGAACATAAGAGGTTAAAGTCGTAGCTTTAGCGTCAAAGTGTACAATTATTGAATTAAATGCTATATTATTGTATGGAGGGGGGCGCGATGAAAATTATGAATGAATATTGGGCCGCAAACATTCAAACTTTGAGAAGCACTGGTATATGTACATTATTAAATTTTGAAATGCTCATCTTCTAGAATAAAACTTAATTATAGAAAATCGTTCTCCAAACCCATATTTATGTTCAATTGCAAATTTGAAAAAATACAGGATATTTTGTTTCAAAGCTTATGAAATATATTGAAAAGACTTAAAACAGTTTCAAAAAAAGATAGATTAAATTTATATAATCATTAAGAACATTAAAAAAATGATCAATGCATTAATTTCATCGCTTTTTCCCATTTTGTCCATACCCATTAGAGACAAAATGCTGATATTTATCAGGGTGAAAAATGATTTGTATCAAAAAGAATTTAAATGGATGATTAACAATGAATTATATTATAAAAAATAATTATAAAATTGTTGCAATTTTGTATCACATTTCGGCTTTCATACTATTTTATAGCTGCATTTAAACATAGATTATTATCATATGACATTGCACAATTTTAATCTTTATATATATATAATATAATATAATATAGATAGATATAATTCGTACAAAAAGATATAAAAGAATCGCATTTCGAACAAAAAGCTCAAATCGATTTATGAATAATTACAATTATATAATTAAAATTAATCATTTAGAACAAATTCACAAATAATTGTTGTTGCTCTTATGCAAATATGCTCTTATTAGCTTATTTTCAAACATGTCATTTGAAATCAAAAAGGGAATGAACTTGTGAATTTTGTGCTTTGATTATCTTATTAGTTGATTGTGGAGATGGGGGAGGAAAAAGCACAAATATTATAGAGCAAATTATATTGTGGACGACAATTTGAGCGTTCATAGAATGGATGCTTCGATAACCAAGAGATCCTAATTTTTTGGTGAGATTCAAGATATATAGTGTCCAAGATTTTTACTGCTTACAGAAAAACCAGGAAACCCACATTCTCTAAATTATAGTGGAGGCAAACAAATAACAGATCATGACAGATGATCATTGTAGATGACTATGATGAAAAAGAAGCTTACAACTGCAAAAAAGATTGTGAACTGAATATCGTAATCATAAACCCTATAAAACAACATGAAAGAGCTCTATAAACAGAGTATTTCATGTAAAACTATAATTCATAAGCCACTCATCCAAGACCAAAATTTCTCCAAGAAAAAAAGTGGTGCCAAAGTCATAAAATCCGTAGCATTGAATAATGGTCATTCGGTCGGATGTGTCTTGCTTCACATTTTTCCTCGTATTGTACAAGTTCACGTCAGGGGAAACTTACGATAAAGACTGCTTTCTGTGTGCCAAAAGTGAGATATAGCGAGTGTTTGGTAATGGTTTGGTCAACCATATCGAGATATTCCATGGGGCCTACCACTACTCTGTAAGATCACGTTATTGCCTAGGTTTATGCGGCCATTTTGTCGATCATGTCCATTCCAAGGTACGCACTTGATTTCCTAATGGTGATACTGCATATCAAGAGGACACTCTTTCCACAAAGCTCACATTGTCCAAGACTGGTTTTCTGAATACGAGGATGAATTGTCAAATCTGTAAATCTACTAAGGCTACCACAACTCCCAAATTCCAATATTATTGAGCTTTTAGGGTCTACTTTAGAGATAAATCTTGGTGAGTGCTGTCTACCTTCATGAGAGTAACTTCTCAACGCTTTGCCAAAATAATGGCACGAAATTCCCCCTTGTGTAGCATTCGGGACCTATATCTATCCATTTTGCAAAGATTGCTAGTTTTGAATGCCAACGATTTTCTCAGACCGTATTAGTTACAAGAATGAGGATGGTTTTGCTGTTCGGTGATGGTGGTTTTCTCAACCCTAGTTTGTCTAATTTTGTTTAACTTTCAATATTTCTAGTTAGAATACATGAAGATAATTTGTTGAACCTGGTCTAAATGTCTTGGTTCTACATTCGATTCGAAAATCATCACTCACGCAGCTTTAAGCTGAGTCCCTAAGTTTAATGTGACTTATCGTTTCAATTACTTATAAAAATGAATACTTACTATATAAATTACTTATATAAATGAATTGTGTTAAGTTTGAGAGATGTTTATGTAATAATATAAACTGATTTCTTTCTAAGAGAGAATTCGACGAAATAACGTTAAATATTTGTGGCTGTAATTCATATTAAGGTATCCGACTACGTTCGGAACCGTGATTTTGCAAAAGCGCATAAATGAATGATTTTCATGATATTTAGTGTCACTTAGATTAGAGAGAATACATGTATAACATTGTTTTCTCAGGACATTTTATCAAAAAAAATTATTTAAATACAATATTTTGGCAAAACATTAACTTAGAATAATCTTTTTTCAAAATGTTTTCCTTTTGTGAAAAATGCTTCTATTATAATAATATTTTGCCTGTATATAGCTCAGACCTCTCTACAGAGGCTCAACTAGAATTTTTGAAATATATAACTTAGAAGTGGGTTTATCCATATTTTACGACAACAGAGGGGAGAAATTTTAAGAAAAAAACTCCAATAATTATTTCAATTGGTGGTAACTTTGAAAATAATATGAATTTTTCAAAACTTCTAGTTGAGCCTCTGTAGAGAGGTCTGAGTTATACACAGGCAAAATATTATTATAATAGAAGCCTTTTTCACAAAAGTAGAACATTTTGAAAATAGATTATTCTAAGTTAATTTTGTGCCAAAATATTGTATTTCAAAAATTTTTTTTTGTCAAAATGTCCTTAAAACAATTTTATACATGTATTCTAATCTGAGTGACACTAAATATCATGAAAATTATCCGTTTATGCGCTTTTGGAAAATCACGGTTCCGAACGCTTAGTCGGATACCTTAATATCAACACGGTAAATGGGTAACTCAATCAATGTTAAGTTTAATTAAACATGATAGTATGTAATATATGGCTTTGATTTTCAATATATTATGGCAAATAAAGTAGAATATTATTTAATATTAAGTATAATAAATATAAACTCACAAAATGTGCATTAAGAAAAGTAATTTTCGTGAAATTAAATTTTTCCTACAAATCGTCGGAAAGAATATATTGATCCCCAAAGTCAAAGGGGATACCGTAATTTCAACGGGGAAAAAACAATTCTTTCTTATTGCATTGCAATAATAGAATATTTATAGTATATTTACTTCTGAAAAAATCTCAGATTTCAATCGAATGGAAAAATGAAATATATGTTTCAAAGACTTTTCTTATTTTGGGAAATTTATAAAAGATAAATCACGAAAAAAGGGATAAACTATTTGAGTCCATTCCGTACATATTTCTTTTATACTAAAATAATCAATTCTCAAATGTACTACAACTTTCATATATTATTTTTGAACTTTATTCCCCTGTTTTTGAAGAAATGAAAGATACATAAAGAAAGATTGTGAGTAGTTTTAATGGACTGAAGAATTCCTAAGAAATGGTGAAGAAAACTTCAGATATATATATCGAATATTTAATGTTCTTTCAAATTAATGAAATTTTTTTTAAATGCAATTTTCGTTTTCGTAAAAATAAAAAATTTTAAACGTATAAAAACATATGTGTGCTACAAAAAATAGTATATTGATCTTAATTTTTCTTTAAAGTTTAATGCTTTTTATTGACGCCTACAAATATTTTAAAGTTTTAACATGTTAATGGCTCAGTAAATTGCTTTTTTATAAAGTTATCGGAGACTAAGAAACATTATTATTAATCTTTTTTAAATTTAACACACTAACATTTTTAAATAAAAGCTCATTTAAACTTTATAAGTATCTTGTATCCGTTTGATTTTCAATGTTATACACACTCACACACACACACACACACACACATATATATATATATTTCTATTTAAAACCAATTACTTGTTATTTTGATTCTATGAATAACTTTCATAAATAGAGCTAAAAGAATTTCTCATGCTTACACTAATTGAATTAGTCGAATAATTTTTGTTCTTAAGTGCTTTAATTTGATATATCCTTTGAAAGTTATAAAATCATATTTCTTTTTCAAGTAGAGTTCTTATAAGGTTTTAATTTTACAATTTCACTTATTACTTTTTCTATTCATTCTATTTCCTGTATTGTTTTCAAGTCTTATATTTTTAATTTAATTTTATCTATATGCTATTAATAGTATAAATTACCTTTGAGTATTTAATTCGTCCAAAATTTTTAAGGACGTAGAGAAAACTTTTTCAAATAAGCAAAAAAAATTTATTCCTCTTCAACGAACCCGGTTTAAATATTTTCTATGAATTAAGACAACAATTTAACATTATTTTCTACTGATCAAAAAATTTTTTTTCAAATACCTTTTTTAAAAATTTCTTTATATATATTTATATATATATATATATTTTAAAAAAGATTAAAACAAACATTCTCACTCTTTTTTATATTGAGAAAGGGCTGTTTTAAGGGCATTATAACATTTAATAGAATCATTAAATGAGTAGATTCATCGAATTCTATTTATTCTAATTGTATTTTAACTTTTTTGTTTTTGTTTAACTATCATGATAAGTACATAAATTTAATTAGTTTAATTTTGGCTTTAAACACAATCAGAATTATTAAGTTTTCTTTTTTCGACATCTATTTTTGTTCCTTGTGAAAGTAAATATTTTTAAAGGATATATAATAAAATATTAAATTTTTAGTTAAATTTAGTTAAAAAGTAAAGTTAAAATATTAAAACTTTAAAAATAGATAAATTAAAATAATTCACCAACGAGAGGTTAGAATTTAGTTGAAATTTGCATTAATTAATTCATTAATTGTAATTTTGTTGTTTGAACTTGTTACATTGTAAAATTTATATATTATTAAAAATTATTTTTTAGTTTGCTACTCTCGTATTTTCTTCCACTTTGTTATTAAAATTAAGTACTTTTATTTGGGTTTTTTCTAGTTAAAATACAAAATTTGATATGTTGAATTTTGTTGGGTTCTACTTTTTTTGTTCGAATAGTAAAAATTTCGATAAAAATTGGTTTATAGTAATTGTTATTATAATCGCTTATTATTTGTTTTTCTTTAAAGTTATTAGATTTCTTTCTGTACTTTTAATACCAATTAGCTTATAAATTAACAAGTAAAGAATATTGTATAAAATCTGTTATTTTTTACTCTTATAATTGCATTTATTTTTAAAATTTCAGAAATAATTTAAATTATGTAAAGGTTACCTTAATTAACTTAAATTTTAATTTATACTTTAACTAGAAAAACCATATACCGTAAAATCCGGCGTATAACGCGCACTTTGAACTCAAAAAAAAAAACTGAAACTTAAGGGTGCGCGTTATACGCCGGGTATAAAAACGATAGCTTTAAAAATAACAAAAGAGATGAGCATAAAAAAAAATTTACTTCTTCATGTATCGAAACACTGTTTATTTAAAAGAAACGACTTACCTTATGAACTAAAAGAGTTTATGGTGTTGATTATTGCACGATGATTAAATATATATTAAAAATGAAATAAGTTCACATCCATTTCAGAAGGTGAAAATATTGAACATCTTTATTCCGCTCACTCCGTTATAATATCTTTATTTCCCTAGCTGGTTCTACAGTTCTAGGGCAACTCATTAAATCCATCATACGATTTTTCTTTCATTGCCAGATACAACATGATAAAAGACTACTAATCTGAACTTAAAAATATAGACATAAATTATTTCTCGGACAAATTGAACTAGAAGTTCTCGTTGAAAGAGTAATAACATATCCAAGCTCGTCTGCCTTCCTTCATCCATCAGCACCAGTTACTACAAGTTGCAGTTCTAGAAGTATACTATTTTTTTTAAAAGTCTGGGATAATACCTCGAATAAATGACTAAAACATAAAAAAGCAATGTATACAAATATTTCAGATTTCTTCTTAAAAAAGGGGGTGCGCGTTATACGGCGAATATACCTAAAAATTAAAAAATCGAGCTTGAAAATAAGGTGCGCGTTATACACCGGTGCACGTCATACACCGGATTTTACGGTAATTATACATATCTTAAGTTGATTATACATGATTAATGATTAGTATTAAATTTTAGGTTTAAATCTAAAGTATATTTTTATTCACTACTTATTTATTATTTATTCAATTTTTCTTCATTTATAGGAATATCATGTACAACTTTGCTCTCTTTCGTCTTTAAAACAGATTTTTAAAAATACTAGCTTTTTATTTAGACTAATTTTTGACTAAAAGTGATTGATTTAGTAATTCATATTTAAGGGTTCAGAAGCATATTTTAGCAGAGAAAAAATTAATTAAATGATTACCCACTATATTAAAGGACATTCAGCTCTGATGCTTTTTGTGAGTGATATAACTTCTGCGTGTTTTTTCATTTCAGTAATACCCTGATACCTTGTCCTATGGATCGATTCCTTTTATCTTTTAATAATTTAACTTTTTTCACATAAGTAATTTTTCCTTTCCTTTTATGGTAACTACAGTAGCCTATTGGTTTATGAGTTCGTGGCATTTGTGTCATGAGTTCCAGCCCTAGTATCAGTGGAAATAAACAGTGTAGACAGGCCTATGTACTTTAAATCATTGGCGTCATGTGGAAGCTCGGAAGCGGAAGTACCATTTTAGGTATCATCTTCCTTTCTTGGACGAGATTTAAAATTACGAGGTCTGCCGACAATAGACCATATGTTGTTTCATAGTGTGACATTAATAAAGTTTCGCTCATTCAAAAATAGGTCTATTCCCGTTTCTGTTAATCCTCTTGGGTAAAATAAACTTTTTAACTTTGATTTCGGTTGAAAATCGCTTTCCGTGGAGAAGTGGTTTTATGTAAATTAAAGTTTCTATATTCAGTGTTAGTCGTAGAGTAGGTGAGATGGTGGTTGAAAGTAAAGATAGAAGAAAGCATAGCGTTAGCGACTAGTAGTCGTATAGTAAATGCAAGTGGAATATTATTCAAGTATTGAAGCAAGGGCGCTCAAGAGATTAGATAAGTGCTCTTATTTCTATTATAATTAATTTATTAAGGTTTATTTCTCCTCTGGTTTACTGATTTAAGTGCATTTTCAATTAAGTTGCTTAAGGCTATTAAGTGATATAGTAAAAAAAAAATTGTGTTAATTGAAAAATGGCTTATCTTTATTTGAACCCTCCAACACCCGCAGTCGACGGGACGCGAAAATTCTCTCTCTCTCACTCACTTAATCTAAATGTCACTTTCATTAACTTTTTCGATCTGTGTAGACGTATTTAGGGAACTATATGTAGCTACTAAGAGATGCCGAATGGCTGAGTGGTAGTGTATCGCACTTCCATGCCACAGGTTTGGGATTCAAACCCCGACCTGGGCAAGGTCGACTCAGCCTTTCATCGCTGCAGTGGGTTGATAAATGAGTATCAAACTTGCTTGGAAACTAAACACTGAGGTTTCACGTCAGACTGACCACCTGATCGGAATATCTGCTCATGCACCTCAGTGCCCAAAGTCATAAAAAATTAAATGCACACAGTAGACCTTGGGCCATGTACTGTTGAGCCACTGAGTTTAGTTAAGTTTGTTGTTGTTGCTTAAGCCACCTGATCGACAGTAACATAAGATCAAGGTCCACGAATTTCATCGTGGCTTAAGGGTAGATTTTTTCGTCTGTCGTTATCCTTAGCTTTGAGCACCATGCAAATGGCAATACAATTTTGCTTGATTCTACTCCAGTTTTGAAGGAAAGCACCCTGAGGTGTGGTCAGGGGACTTCCATCTCTCTTCCTCTTCCACCAACAACCTCACGAGAGGACTTGCGGCTCGACAGCTATATGGAGTACAACCACGCTGCGAAGGCACAATACATTTACAAACATCCATGCCTTCTCCGGGATTCGAACCCAGGCCCTACGGCACCGCAGTCAGCGCCACTAACCACCATACCTGATAGGTGGCTTGTTAAGTTTAGTTTTATGTAGTTACTATAAAATAATAAAAGAACATATGTAGTTAAAATATAGTAATAAAAGAATATATACAGTTAAAATAAAATAATAAAAGAATATATGTAGTTAAAATATAGTAATAAAAGTATATAAATAGTTAAATAAAATAATAAAAGAATATCTGTTGTTAAAATATAGTAATAAAAGAATATATATAGTTGAAATAAAGCAATAAAAGAATAAACATAGTTAAAATATAGTAAATTATAAAATAGGAAACACAACTCTACATTCTCACAATAAATATATTTATTTAATGGAGATAACCGGCTCAATGTCGTTGTTCTTCATTTGGCAGCTAGAATCTCAAAGCATTTACTTCCGGCGTATGTTTCTCATTTAGAAGCTACGCATTCTTCCAAATATCAATACATTTTAAATTTTAATCCCCGAAAGTTAAAAGAGGCCCGGAGAATTTCACAAGATATTTAGGGAAGACACCCTGGGGAAAGTACCGCATCTCCGATACCTTGTCTAACGGCCGGGAACAGCAACTGGCTGGCTTCCAATTTTCGTTAGCTCTGGGCTTTACTGATAAAAGGTTTTATGTTGTTTTTTCTCCAGCTTCTGTGTCAGTTCACTTTATTCTATCATTATAAGCTTAGAAGAGCTAAACAAACAGAAAGAGAGAGGGGGTGAAAAGGCTTGAAGGGCAACTCTTGCTCCTTTTATATATCTATACATGTGTGTGTGTTTGTATGCGTAGATCCATCATAAATAACAAAAGTATATCAGTTCAAATATAAGATTGTTCTTATTAAAGAATGGAAGCAGAAGAAACTGTTTATTATTTAAACAAAGCAGACAATGCTGTATTGATTATTGATAATTGTACGTGTTGTTCGAGATTATTTCTTTCAGTAGTAAAAAATCGCAGGGTTAATCACTTATCTAGGATTTTCTCTTTTGCACTTTAATGCGTATGAGTATTTTGTATAAAGTATTTGTGTATAGTTCATCACTAAAAAAATATATATATAAATAAAAAATTATTATTATCTACGATTTTTGACGCCCTTGGTGTTGTTAAGGGTACAGGGTAGGATTTACGTAAAAGTTTTTAATTTCAGGATTTTCAAAACGTTTTTGGTAGCCTCCTACTATGTGTGTATACTATGTAAAAAAAAAGATTTCGTGCTCCCAAATTTCATAAAAAGCTAACCATTTAATTTTTTTAGGAAAAAACTTAAAATTTGTGAAGTGATTTTAAAATGCTACTCCTCCTACCTAAATTTACGTACACGCATAAATTTGATTTACAAGTACGTCAAACTATGTATAACAAAAGCTGGTATGGTTTTGCCGTAACAAGATTGGTATTCGAACAATACCTCTTTTTATGAATGCTTTTTTGAAAATTCCTTAAAAAATGTATAAATTCTGAGTTCAATCATTTTTTAAAAAATAAGTATTGCTTTGATTCAAAAATGCTTACCCATTTTTGCTACACGTACTATTAGCAATAGGTAAAAAAATTCAAAACATTAGGAACAATAGAAAAAAATCCTTAGCATTTTAAATGAAGACAAACTAGTTATTTTATCTTTCTGAGAAAAGTAAGTTTATAAAGTTTTGATTTGCCATAGGGATGTGAATAAAAACAAACGTAAAAGCTATCATAATTCTGTGTTTTTTAAGTTTAGAGCTTTCAAATTTTGTGAGGTTATAGAAAAGTATATAAAGAATAATTTAGGCTACAAAAATTAGATTTGATTTTTTGACCAATTTTTGTCAATTGAATCGTATTGTGTCCTCTTAAATAAAATATTTTTAGAAGTAAATTTCTTGAAAAAACAAAGCAATCCATTCAGATATTAAGAACATTTTATTTTCCTAAAATAAGGTATGGTAAATATGTGGGTATCGTTAAAATCTAATAATAATTTTACTTCATTTGCGTAGAGGTTTTTTTCATGTATATAATTCTCCATTAATAAACTTCTAAATAATTTTTCAAATAAACAGTTTTACTCAAAATAATTATTGAAGAATGTTAACAAAATTGGAACTGTTAGTTTGCTATTTCTATGAAGTTAAATACGTTTTACAGGTCATAGTTTATACTTTCATCAAATTAGTGAATTTTTTGCTGAAGGAAACAATTTTTTGGTGGCTTGTATTAAGTTAAAATCAAGATATACATATAGGTTTTCTGTATTAGATTATCAAATAAATTAGTTAAAAATTAGGCTATTTTTTTCGCACTAAAGGGATAATTTAGAAAATTGTGACTCTGAACTAATATTTTTATTGAACTCACATTAATTTAAAATAGACCTCTGCCGCCCATCCGGTATAGTGGTTAGTGACGCTGACTGATGGTCCATAGGGCCTGGGTTGAATCCCATTAATTTAAAATAGACCTCTGCCGCCCATCCGGTATAGTGGTTAGTGACGCTGACTGATGGTCCATAGGGCCTGGGTTTGAGTCCCGGAGGATCATGATTGTTTATAAATGTATAGTGCCGTCGAGCCGCAAGTCCTCTCGTGAGGTTGGTGGGAGGAGAGAGGGGGAGGCTCTTGACCACCCCTAGGTTGTTCTCTCTCAAAATTGGGGTGGAACCGAGCAAAATTGTATTGTCACCTGCATGGTGCTTAAGGCTAACGACAGGTATAAAAATCTATCCCTTAGACACGATGAATTTCCTAGACCTTGATCTGATGTTACTGTTGATCAGGTGGCATAAGTAACAACAACACAATAGACTTTTTCTTTCGATTGACATTTACTATCGAACATTGTACGGCTTTAAGTCCAAGAAAGGGAAAAAATATTAATTCACAAGGGGGCATGGTTAAAACCTGAAATAAGAGTTAAGGAAATTACTTAATATAAAATAAAAATAAGAGAGGCTTAAAAATATTAATGAGAAAAATTACCACATTCTTATGATTTTTTTATAAAGGTAGAAAAACTACTAAAAGCACTATAAATATTTGTTTCATTTAAATAATATCACAAATATTATCTTAATTATTCTGATTAGTCTAATATTTTCCTGAAATTATTTCATTTCTTTCTCAGTAAACCTGAAAGCTGTAAAACCCATTTCTCGAAATCAGATAGGAAATTCTTTTAGTTGTTCTTTTAAAGCTATAAATATATTATCTCTTTATTTATCAAGGTATTCTGTTTATCAAAACTATTAATAGAAATAAGTGAAAAGAAAATGCATTAAGCAGATAGTTTTAATAATAATCTCATTTATAAGTGCATTCATTGCTTTTTCGTTTTATTCAGTTTTGGCTCCCACAGGCTCCTGTGGATAATATTCATCTTAAATAAACAACCATTTCAGCTCAACAAAAAATAATAGCAAATAATTGCGATATTTAAATATTTACATTTTCTAATTAAGTACTGATTAGCTGTCCACATAAGGGAATTTACACGCTCCTTAATTTTAAACCTAAATCTTGTGGTACTGCACCTAATTAAATTTTGTGTGTTTCATCTTTGTCAAACAGAATGCTTCATGTGACGGGAAAAAGTTTCACTAAAGTAATAATAATAATAATTTTTACCATTTTGAACATGTATTTAAAATTTGCGTTCAGGTGAAAACTACGTTTTAACTTATGCATTTTTATTTTCTATTTCTTAAATAAGTATTTGAGCAGAGTTTTTGTTACATAATTATATAATAATATTCTTTAAGAACTTTATTTTTCAAAATAAATAAATAAGTTTTTCCTTTAACAGTTTTCTGTTATTGAAAAAATAATAATTTTACTTAACGCACTTATCGTTATTTTAATATTGTAGGAAGAGCCCCGAATAAAAGTTCTCAATGCCGTAAATCAAATCATTAAATTTATAATAATAACTTATCTTTTTTAAAATAATCAATTATTCAAGTGAAAATTTGCTCTTTTATGAATCCCCTTTTAATCTCAAAATTTAAGAATTATTTAAAGTGTAGTTTAATCGGTATTTAAATTCTTTTTTCTTCTTTTTCCAAGTACTTTCTATATTTTTGGAGAGAAATGTTAACTTTTCTCTTATTTTGTACATTATTTTTTTAAACTCACGAACCTCACGCTTAGTTTTTTTCTAGTCATTTTCCGTTTTCAAATATTTTGTTAGTAAAATACAGCTCTTTTACATAATAAGGTCTCATAAGAAATTAATTCACAATTTTCTTGTCTAAAATATATTTGTTACTCACAGGTTCTAACTTCTTTTTTTAAAAAAAAGGATAAGTAAGTCATGGATGCTTTTTTAAAAAGTAGAATTTGTTTTTGAAAGATAGTTACATATTTAACATTCATTTGCGCATTTATATTTTTCAAATATATTTTGAATGATTCTATGACTTATACTTGATTTCAATAATTTTAAATTAATCTATTTTGAAAAAGTTTATCATTTTTAAAAATTTATTGACGTACATTTAAACTAAATCTTCTTAAATAAAATATTTTGCTAGTACAGATAAAATTTCTACACATTTTGCGGTAATTTAAACTTGTGAATTTAAAGATTTTATTATTTTAAAAAAATTTTTGAAAAACCCAGATAAAATAAGAACTTTTTTATTTTAAACAGTATTTAAAAAAAAAAATAAATAACGAATTTTTCATGCAAAACATTTTTACAACTCCATTAATTGTTAGCTTTACTTTAGAGAAATGCTGGAAACATTTTAACTTCATTTTCTTTTATTAACTGTTTTAAATAAGCTCAAATATCGAAAAATCAAAAGTGTTCCCCGAAATATTCCCCCAAGCCCCCCCATTTAAGTAAAATGCCCCTTAAAACATTATTGGCAAAATATTTTTTTTAAAAAAATAATTAGAATACGTATATTTGACTTAAAAACGAAAACTTACGCAGGAAAGTTATTTAATGTATAGTTTTATTTTTAAAAATCTACATAACTCTTTTTTTCAGCTTAAGTTTATTTTAGACTCTTTAATTGAAAACAAATCTTAACCCCCTTTATATTTAAAAAAAGCTAAAATTTAAAAAACACTCTTATTTTTAATTTAAAATCTCTATTTATTAAACTCACTTTTAACAAGTGTTTTTATTATCTTAACCTTTTCATCTTTTCAATACTTTTAGTTTCATAGAGAAAAACATTAAAGCTATTTTCATAATATTTAATCTAGTCTATTTTTCTGAAATTGTTTACATTTAAAATCATTTACTGAGAGATTAAGTTTAACTTAAATTTCATTTTATCTACTATGTATGCAACAAAATCCATCACTTAAAATTAAATGAGTGTTTTCTTTTTTCCTCCGTCTTTTTAATAAAGGATTTTTTTTTTTAAAAAAGTTTTTTTTAAAGGAAAAGTTTTTTTTTTAAAAAAAGGGTTTTTTTTCTTGCACGTGGGGGTTTTCCCAAATGATTTAGTTTTTTCAAGTTTTTATTGAGTAAAAAGAAAAAAAACAACCAAAAACATTTCATTTTAATTTCAATAGATGGTTTTCAAATTTTTTTAAATAAAGATTCATATTTTAGGGGGTTTTTTCCCCAAAAAGAAAAGGGGAATTATTCATGGATTATAATTTCTTAAAAATATTAGATAATTATATGAACGAATGTTAAGTATCAAAATAAAGGAGACAAATGTTTTGAAAATAAAATGAAAAAAATCTTTTAAAATTTAAACAAAAATTAACTTTAGATTTTGTTATTCTTGAAAGAAATTAAATTTTAATGTTCTTTATTTTGCATTTATTATTGCTTAAAATTAAAAAATTTAAAAATTTTGTATTTTTGGGTTTCCCAAAAACAAAATTTAAAAAGGGAATTTTTTTAAAAAATTTTTTATAAAAAAAAATAAAAAAAATTGATTTTTTTTTAAATTTGGGAAAAAAAAATTCCCTTAAAAACCAACTAGAAAAAAATAAAAAATTTGGTTTTGAGGGGTTTTTTTAAATTAAATAAAAACCAAATAAAAATTTTTAAAAATTTTTACTTTAAAACCCCAATAAAAGAGGCAAACGTAATTTTTCTTTGTATTTAAAAAATTAAGGCTTAGGGTTTTCAAGGCGAATTTTAAATCGAAAAAATTAAAACAAAAGGGGGTGTAAAAAATTTTATTTGGGAACTTTTAAAATATTCATAAGGGACCTAAAAAGGCCCAAAAGGGTCCCCTTTTTTTTAAATTTTTCCGGGTAAGGGTTTTTTTTTTAAATTTTCTAAAAATTTAAATTTTTTAAAATTTTTGAAAAATTAAAAATTTCACCGCGTAGTTAAAAATGCCAAAATATTAAATTTTTTTAAAAAAAATTTTCCTTTGGCCTTTTTCCTAATGTAACCCCACTTTTTAAATTTTAAAAAAAATTTTTTTTAAATTTTTCTTTTTAGTTTAGTAAATAAAATTTTTTTTAAGAATAGTATTAAAAAAAAATTATTTAAAGAAAAAATTTTTTTAAAAAAAATGAACATAGAATGCCCCTTTTAAAAAAATTTTTATTCTCCTTTGTAAAAAAATTTTCTTTTTATAAAATTTTTTGCCTGTATAAAAAGTGGGGCCCTCTGTACAGGGGGCCTAAATTTTAAATTTTTAAAAATATATAATTTAGAATTTGGGTTTATCCATGTTTTACACAAAGGGGGGAAAGAAATTTTAAAAAAAAAACCCCGATAATTATTTCAATGGGTTGTAACTCTGAAAATAATGTAAATTTTTCCCAAAAATCATAATTTGATTCTGTACAGGGGTCAAACTATATACAGGCAAAATTTATTATAATGGGGGGCCTTTTTCCGAAAAAAGGAACATTTTAAAAAAAGGAATTTTAAATTTAAATTTTTTAACCCGGGGAAATTTTATTTTTTTTTTAAAAAATTTTTTTTTCCAAAAATGCCCCAAAAAAAATTTTATCATTTTTTCTAATCGGGGTGACACTAAATGCCCAAAAATTTATCCATTTAGGGCCTTTTAAAACCGGTTTAAAAAACGTATTTTGGATACCTGAAAGGGTTAAAAAAACTTGACTCATCATAAAAAAATACTTTTCTTTTTTGTAATAATTTTTCAAGATACTTTTTCCCCGCAGTTTGAAGGGCCCAAAAAAAATTATCTCATTTTTAATCCCTTAGCATCACAGATCGCATGCGAGAAAAAAAAAGGCTTTGAGAAAGGATATATACCAAAGAAACTATTACATCTCTCATAGATTCGCCCTCCCCGGGTGTTAACAAGAACTGGGCGGATGTCGTACAATAGCAGCGTAGAAATTCCTCCGTCCTCCTGAAAGGGATGAGGTGTAGTAACTAGTCGTAAGAGATGACAGCTTCGGGCCTTATCTTCCTTTGCACTATTCAGTTATTAAGGTCAACGTATAACAAACGGTTCCGAGATAAGAAGTCCGAAATTTATCGAAGTGACATTCCAGCTTGTGTTTGTTACGTTTATTTGGGGGATTTTGTATCGTCATTGTGTTGCAGTTTTGTTTTCGATGCGGATTTCATTTTCGGCGGCAAACATCCCCCTTTTCTCTTTCTCTATCTCTCTAGCATTCTCTTTTACTTTTATTCATTCCCATTATTTTTTTTTCCTTAAAAGTTACTTCAGATAAAGTCTGTTTTTCAAGATCGAAACAAAACGAATAGTTTAGAGTGGCAAAGGCAGCGTATATTCAGTTCGAAATATAAGACAAAAAAAAAAAAAAAAGAAAACAAATAGGACTGTGTACAAAGAAAAGTATCAAACGTTTCCCTTCTGGGGGAAGACGTAAAGGAATATAACGGTGCAAATCCATTGAAATGATTTTATTATGAATGCGGATGAAATTGCAATGGGAAATGGGAAAGTTCTAGAAGTCGCTTTGGGGTAGTGCTTTCTCATAAATTTTGACTGAGTCTATTGTTTGAAAAAATAGAATAAAGAATGAACACAAATTGTACGTTCGTTTTTGGCTCATGAATAAAAAAATGGCACTAGGGGTATCTAAAGAGTAAAAAAGGAAATACTTTATCCTCAAATGTACTTATATTATTAATACACAATTTGAATTGTCATACAAGGAAATATACGAATCCTTATTCCCCAGTTTTCCCGGTTTGAAAAAAGGGCAAAATATTTTTCTTATAATACTTTAATAGTTATACATTATGTACTACATTAAATATTCTTTTAATATTTTGTATATATTGTAATTATACTATAAAATAAGCAAATTATCAAAACAGAGGAATATATAATTTTTTTTCTTTTTAAAACGTAATTGGGTTTCCCAAAAAATATAATTTGCTTTTTAAATCGCCAAAAGCCATTCTGATTTTAATAAAAAAAAAAAATAAGCTTATCCTTTGTGGGTTTTTTTGATTCCCAAAAATTAAAATTGGGCCCCCTTTCTACTTTTAATTAAATTAAATATATATATCCAAAAAAGTATTAACTAAGCAAATTTAATTAAGCTTTTTAAGAATAATAATTTTTTTAAAAAAGTATTAAAAATTTAAAAGGGTTCATTTTTTAAGAAATACATAGATTTCATAATTCTTTGGGTAAAAATAAGTATAAAATCATAAATATAAATACTTTTACATAATTGAACCTAGATATTTATAGCAAAAGTTTACCACTTATTTAAATAATAATTTAATGTGTGCTAATTTAATGTAATTATACCGGGGTTTTCAAAAAATACTGAAACATTTTAAATTTTTTTTCTAATTTTTTTTAGTTGGAACTTAATTTTTTCCCCTTTTTAAAATATCTCACCATCTTTAAATATTCTTTTGGCCCCAAAGGATTTTTAAAAGCTGATTTCAAAAAAACGTTTTTTAGGGGTTTTTTGTAAAACTGTTTTTAAATTTATATTTTAGAAAAATCTTGATAAGACAAGATTATTATAGTGTAATGACTGATTGTTTTTTTCCCAAACTATGAAAACAAACCCTAATTCCAACCGATTTTGGGGGACCATTTTGATAAAGGGGTTGAAAAAAAGCGAAGACCTTTTTTGTGCATTTAAAAAAGCTCTTAAATTAAATTTTAAAAACATGGGTTTGGGTAATACTTTTATTTGGGTAAATTTTTTTTCCCTTTTTAATAAAAGATACGAAAACTTTTTGGGGAAAAATGAAAACCCCTTTTTGCTGAAGTACCATGTGGTCCTTTTACCGGGCGGAGAAAATTGAAAAAAAATTTCCCGAAAAAAAATCTTTTGCGAACAGGAAGCAATATGGACGATCGAGAAAAATAACTTTTCGTAATTACTTTTAAGCAAAATTCTTAATTCACCGAAAATTTTGATATAATCGGATTTGACATCTGTTATGAATATGTACCTAAGAACTGTGGGATGAAGACTGCTGAAAATTGGATTACAAGGCTTCAAAGCTTGCCCAAAACTATTACTTACTAGTTGAAGCAGGCAAGTGATCACTCATCATAGACCGTTAAAGACTTAGAAAATTTAATATGTGATTATTAAAGTCAGTTTTGAGTTTTTGGTAACATAAATAATGTCTATGTATGACAACACTCTCATAAGGAATTCAATACTCAGTGTCTGAAGTCCACAATAATGCACCCGATGAAAGTGATGATATGAAGTTCAATGTCTTCCCGTGTAAATGTAAAGAGCTTCACACATGGAAAGAACAGAAGAGACGTTAAGGGTTTTACTATATATATATATATATATATATATAATTTTATTGCATCATTTTTGCCTGCATTTATTCCATAACATACAAATAATGATCAATTCAATGCGGGATATACAAATCTCATGTAAATTTTGAATTTTAAAAAAAATACTTTTTTACCTTGTAATAAAAGCATACTAAAAGAACAAATTTTAAAAAATAACCTTTATATCAAAATATAAAAAATGCAAAAAGACATACAGTTTTATAATCTTATGTTATGTGTGGTAATAAAGTTCCACGTTGCATTTCATCTGTAAGTGAACATTTTACAGTAAATTTTAAAATTATTGATAAAAGGATTACAAGGCACAGGCATTTGTTAAAAATTGGAACTTTTGCTCTAATTTTGATGCTGTTAAACCATATAATAATATGCTTCAAAATAAAATAGCAAATATTTTTGAGTATATGATAGTCCTACATTTAATGAGGGAATGAATATTAACGTCTCACACTATTCAGTTACACGAAGGCTTTTGGCGACGGACCTCGTAATTTTGAACCATGGTCGAGTGACGTGGACGACACCTGAGCTGGCACCCCTATCTCCTAACTACCACACCACACCAATGAGAAGACGTTTGAGCTCTCGACAGATTTAATGTGCATCGCTCGCCTACATGGCCCTACATTTAATGAATACTATTTGATAACATTTCTATTGATTTATATATTTTAAATAGGTAGTTAAAAATAACTTTATTGATCTCATTTTAATTAACATATTTAAACATTAATTATAAAAAAAGTTCTGTAAAAATTTAAAAATTTGTAACATTAGGAAAAAACAAGAAAACTTGGATACATTAATGGAAATTTAGTTTAAACTTTTTCCAGTTTTTGCCCAAATTTATAAATTGTGAATTATAAAATTATCTAAAAAAAAATTCTATAATAGTATATGTGATTAAAATGTCTAACTAATGAAACTTAAAAATGACTTACGGAACATTAAAATGTAGAATTGTGCACATTTAACATTAGGATGTTTTAATAATTTTATATCAATTTGTGTATCATTCATATGAAGAATCTTGCCATAAATGTATTTCGTTGTCCTTTTAAAGGCATACAGAGAGCATTTTTAAAGTACTTTAAAGTCTTGCGCGTAACGCTCACTTTTAACACAAAAAATAAGATAGAAATTTACGTGTGAGTGTTATACGCCGAGTATAAAAATGGTAGCCTTAAAATAAAATAAAAAGAGACGAGCATTAAAAATTAGATTGCTGTTGTTGTTTCCAATTCCCTTGGGGCAGGAAAGCCTTCACCAAGTCCATTTGACCTTTCCGCCTAATAGTGTCACTCACCAGGTCTTGATCTTCAAACACCTATCGAAGGGAAATACCCCCAGAATTCCAGGAGGTGAGTAGAAGAAGCAAGAAAAGAGCAGGGATAGATAAAGAAAGATTTTACCCCCTGCACAAAAGTCATACTACACAGGTGACCACTTCTAAAACGCCAAAGCCGTCTGATGAGCCCTGGAACTCCTGCACTGTAGATTTGCCAAGCAAATTCATTTTTGTTTTGTGGAGGGAATGAATTTCCGATTGGCTTAATACAGTGGAACTGGGGTTAGAGAGATCACAACCCCTACCAGCCAGCTCATCAGCTGCTTCGTTCCCAGGCACACCCACATGCGATGGTATCCACTGGAGACATACTTGTTTCCTCAAATAAAGCCTAGCCAATTTGGATAAAATATCTAGACCAGTACTATCCATAATTTTTGGCCAATTCTTCAAATATTGGATGGAGCTTCTGCTGTCTGTCAGAATCCAGATATTAAAAATTAGATTACTACATATATTGAAATAAAAGAAATGACATACCTTATGAATTTGAAGAGCTGCAGTTCTAGAAGCATACTATATTTATGCAAAAGCCTCTAGTATAATACTTCTAATAAATGACTTCAAAACATTGCATATACTTAAAGTTTAGGTTCCTTCGTAAAAAAAGAAAAGGTGTGCGTTATACACCGCGTATTTTACAGTACTTCATTTCTATACTTTGTGCCATCTTGATAAGATTTGTGGGAAAATTTGGGAAATAAAATAGTTAATCATATATTTGTATACTTTTTAGAGTTTCAGTTTCTACCTGCAAATAAAATTAATCCCTTTATAAAAACTTCAAAATAGCAAATGATATCGGTTGAAGAAAACATGTATTACTTTCTAAATTATTTTATTTTGATAGAAAAGTTACATAAAGATGTTTCCCGAAAATATTTAAATTAGAGTTGTAATAATAAAAAGGAATTTTAATTGCATTTCGTAATTTTACTTAACCAAATTTACTTAACTCTGCTTATGTAATTACTGCAGTGTCTCATTTTAATTTAGCAAGATATAAGAAGCTTCCCTTTTATGCAAGCAATTTACTAAGAAGTAGTTACAGTTACTTATGTGACATAAAAGTGTTCTGTTATAATTAAACAGTCATTTAATGCTTCATCGTGGGATATTCAAGGATTATCGTTTACTACTTCTCGTATAATATTACTTTGAAATCTGTACTTTGCTCTTTGCTGTCCATAAACCTTAAAACCTTGATACCTTAAAATAACATAAACCTGCTTTTTTTTTTCATTTTAATACTTTTATGATTAATATTAATTAAATTTATTAGATATTGTGATATCTAATAAAATTAGTAAGTAAAAGATTTTCCGTAAATTTTTAATAATGCTTCGAGTAATAAATGCTGCACGTAAACTAAGATGATGTTTTCAAAGATGCTTAAGGTATCCGACTACGTTCGGAACCGTGATTTTAAAAAAGCGCATAAATGAATAATTCCCATGATATCCAGTGTCACTTAGATTAGAATACATGTATAAATTTGTGTTAAGGACATTTTGACAAAAACAATTATTTAAATACAATATTTCGGCAAAAAATTTGCTTAGAATAACCTTTTTTCAAAGTGTTCTCCTTTTGTTAAAAATGCTTCTAATATAATAATATTTTGCCTGTATATAGCTCAGACCTCTGTACAGAGCCTCAACTATGATTTTTGAAACATTCACATTATTTTCAGAGTTACAACCCATTGAAATAATTATCGGCGTTTTTTTTCTTAAAATTTCTCCCCTCTGTAGTCATAAAACATGAATAAACCCACTTTTAAGTTATATATTTCAAAAATTCTAGTTGAGCCTCTGTAGAGAGGTCTGAGCTATATACAGGCAAAATACTATTATAATAGAAGCATTTCTTACAAAAGGAGAATATTTTCAAAATGGGTCATTCTATGTTTATTTTTTGACAAAATTTTGTACTTAAATAATTTTTATTGTAATACTATTCTTATAAAACAATTTCATATACATTTCCTAATCTAAGTGACACTAAATATCATAAATATTATCCATTTACACACTTTTGCAAATCCGGTTCCGAACGTAGTCGGATACCTTAAGCAATTGATTTAATGATATCTTAAGGAATCCGAACTGGTTTAAAGTACTTTTTAAAAAAATTAGCGTAAATAAAAACTTTTTTAGGAATCAATACCAATAAATGCTGATATTTAACTAACAATACTTTTTTAAAAATATCTCAATTTTACAAAAATCTCAATTATAAGTGAAACTTCAGCTATATTTTTGAAAACTTTCACAGCAATTAGAGACGATAGTAATAAACTTATATCAGTAATTCTATTAACTAAAAACGAATTAGATGTATATTTATCTAGAACAATGTACTAAAATATTAATGTTTTATTAAAATTTTTAGAGCGGATCGAATAAATATTATAAAAAATGTGACATTCTTTAGAGACCATTATTTAAATAACAGACCATAACTGAAAAACTATTTATCCAATAACAAATATTTTAGTACATTCTGTATAAACTAATATAAATATCAGGTTCAAAAAGTTTTATTGAAATATATTCATAATATTTTGAGTTATCAGACTCGCCATGATAAATACTGAACAATTTAAATGCCCACTTCTTGTAGATTAATGACCCACTTCCGATTTTTCTAATTTACAATAAAAATTACTATAAAATATACTTTTTGTGAATACAAAAATATTTTATTTTCTTGTACTAGATAACCATAATCATAATCTCAAAAACTAGAGAAAAATGTATAATTTTAAATAAAATCAAAATGAAAAGAAAGTAATCTTGCCATTTGTGTGAAGCTTATAAATCAAACGAGATTATTTTACTGTATTCTTTTTAGCTTCAGTGACAATGTTGGTGCAACACAGAAACAAAAGAATTAATTTTAAATTCTGAATGAAAAATATAAATGAGAGAATAGTTTTCAAATCTATGATATGTTATTGAATTATACAGGCGAAAAATATTCTTCAAAAGTTAATATAAATTTAAAATCGCGCAATTCATTTCCTTTTACTCGTACAAAATTGCTTTGTTGATAGCAAAAACAACACAAAAATATTATTTATGTCTTTTCATTAAGAAACATTAAGTATCTATTGTTTATATTTTTATTCTTAATTATTCAATACTTTTTACATATAAAAACGTCTGCTAATCCCTTTATTGTTTGACAATTTTTAGAATAAAAGAATAATTTTGAGTTAAACAATAAAGAAGTTTCTTAATATTCGTGAATTGAGCAGCAATATTCAATTAATAAAATCTATGAAAATATACCCTATAATGATACAAAATTACCGTATTGAATTAAAAGCATCGGTTAAGATTGACTTTAAATACACAAGAGAAAAGCAATTAAGAGATTTCATTCCATTTTTTTTTTATTTAAATATTGAAATGTGAACTTTAAATTATTAAATTTAATTAAAAATGTAGAAATTTTTAACGAAATATAAATTAATTGCTAGAATTCTTAAGTGGAGTCTCATAATCTATAATTGTTTTTACTTACATTTAAATAATAATTTCAAGTGTGTACATTTCCTTCAAAAAATAAAAACGTTTTATAATTACTCAAGACCTAATTTATTATTAGTATAGCTAAGTATAGTATTGTTATAACTATTTGTTTTTAGTAGTAAGCAAAAACTTTTTTGGGGTGATATTTTATTAAAAATTATGTCATTTTAAGTTTTAGGTTAAATAAATATATATATATAAATACATATCATAATCATTAGTTTGGTGCGTTTAATATTTTAAGTTGGATTGCTTATATATTTATATACGAGATATTTTTTAATAATTATTTCAGCAGAGAGTAAAATATAATTTTAAAAAAGCAATATATATATATATATAGGCTTATTCTCTACAAACAAGAGATAGCATCCAACAATCACGTTCGAAAAACACATAGACAGTAGGAAAATCACACAATGAAGGACATATAAGTAACCGATATTAAAAATTATAAAATGGATGCTGCAGTGTTATAAACATTGCTGACTTAGGACAGCTAATATATAAAATAATTTATATATAAGTGGGGTTGAACATGTTTTTTGGCCAGCCTACCTTCCCCTTTATGTAAATAACACTGAGCAAAAACCAATAGAAAATAATGGATAGGAATATCTAAATCCATTACAAGATAGAGGTAACTTACCTAAAAATTACACTAACAAATGCAAAGCCCACGCTAAATCTGAGTGCAATAAATAAGTTTTTGCCAGATTCTGGACCCTAATGCAGATTTAAATCATGTGAAGGGCTGAAATGTAGCACTTAACAAAAGTATAAAAGGAATGGAAATAAAAATTAATAAGAGTTGCAAATTATAGCATAACTTAATAACACTAGAGAAATATAAAAAAATAATAATGAGTAATTTTATCTAATATTAGACTATAACTAAGAAATACTAGAATAAACTATAACAGAAATAATTATTTATAATATATATATATATATATATATATATATATATGATTTTATATATATATATATATATATATATATATATATATATTAGCAGTAAATAAATTAAAAAGAAGACTAATAAATCCTAAAACATCTTCAGATCAAACCAAAAGAACCAAAAACATGGAACCATTACAAACCAAAAAAAGAGAAATTTAGCTAGAGTGGAAAAAACTATTATATATATATATATATATATATATATATATATATATATATATATATATATATATATATATATATACTTATATATATATTGTATTAAGGAAAAGGTTTGAATTTTATAAAGCAAGCTTAATCCCACTTCACTGCCCTAAATTAGAAACATAATAATTTTCAATTTGAGTCAATTGACTTTTCTTCATATATTGGTTTCTTGTTCTTTGTCCTCGATTTCAGAATTGAAGCCTCTTCTGATTTATAAGATATTTAACATATCCATCATTTCTTTTATTTATCTATCTATCTATTATTATATATAATTTAAATGCGTCTTTAATTTCTAGTAATAGAAATTAATTATGGAATTAATATCAAAAACAGATTTTATCTTCACAAATATTCAATTAACCTATATCCCTAATCAACTCTTTTTTTTCAAATTATGGAAATTAAATCTTCCTCATGCACAGGAAGCACTTTGATCTTAAGTTCCTTGACTTCTCTCCCGTTTTGTCTCAAGACAGGCACCAACCGTCCTCAATTTCTTATTTATAAACAATATCACAAAAGGATTTTTCAATGCTTACCACCATGAAATGAGTACGACTGGACAGCATAATACTTTCACGTCATTAAAGAGCTCCGCTGAATTAATGATATCCTCAGAATAGGAATCCATGCCCTGGATGTGAAAGGTACCTCCACGTATGGATTTGGAGAATAAAATGAGCTGACCTTCCCTTCACCACCCCTAGTGAAATCTGTTTCGGAATATATTCCATCTACCCTACCCCCCTTTTCCTTTCTGCCATCTTGAAGCATACTTAAAGAAAAGTCTCGCGTCTGTCGTTAAAGGATTCTCAGGCATTGAAGCCGGCATACACACTAGGGTGGCTTTTTGACATCACCCCGTCAAATACTTCCGTCGTGTCGTCTTTTCGAATTTTCCCTTTTTCTTATTTTATCTCGTTTCTTCCGCATACATCACCGACATTTTTTTGGATTTTGAATTTTCTTTGCAATTTTTTTATCCTCTTATTTTGACTCGATGTCAGTCGCCTCTTCTTGAGAAGCATTTTTTCAGGAAAAAAAATACATAATAAAAATACAATATATTCATTCCCCTGTGCCTGTATGTTATTGTGCCTACAGCTAAAAAGGAATTATAGGTCCGGGAATTTCTGTACATTATTTTATAATCTTGAACACTTCTTTTTGTTTGGATGTTATTGCTTTAATTTCATTTTTTTTCAGACTTGCAAATTGCTTTACTTATAAATACCGAAAATATATTCCCATATTCAAAATTAGGTACAAACTATTTATAACTCTCCGAAATGCCGGTTCTGTAGTTCTAAAACCTTGTTGCGTGAGCTATACATCCTTAGCTGAAACAGAAAATCATTTATAATAAAACTTAATTTTCATTTCCTTTATATTCTCATATTGCATTATCTATGAAATAATACATTTGATTGTTTTGAAATTCTTTTTTCATTTTGGAGAAAATTTCCTTCAGTGCAAAATGCTATATTTTGCATGCTGAAAAATAATCATTTTTAAAACCTTTTTAGTAAAAATTTATAATTTATGTAAATATTTAAATGCCTGATTTGCTACTTACTTTGGTATCTGTTGAAATTATATACATAATTTATTTATAAAACATTTTTAATTCAGATAGAAATTTTAGTAAAATATCCAAAAGTAATATTACATCTTTAAATTAATCATCAAATATTTTTACTGAATTTTAGGAGTGATATATATTTTAATAATGTTGTGTTACTTTTCGATAATTGTTGTTCATTCTTTCATTAGGTTACTAACCTTGTGTTTAAATACGTGTACAAGTGAACTCATTTCAATTTAAATTATAAATTTCTCAAATAGTTGTGAAATTGTTAGATAATTCAACAGTCTATTCCGTGCGATTTTCCCTTTGCATGGAATATATGCGGGATTTTATCACCAATGGGTATAAATGACTAATATTTGGTGTCTGTGAATTTCCGTTCTAGCTCAGGCAATGGAACAGGCTTATATTAAAGTAATTTAATTCTTTTATTAAGAAAGATGCGAGGGACGTTCCGAAAATAAGTTTTATCATTTATTTTTCCCCACGGAAAATTTTTTTACCAGACAATAATATCCTGAAATTATGAACTACTTTACCTTGCTCTACTTGTTGACATAACCACCACCGACATTCAGACACTTGTCGTAACGTGCAATCAGTTCGAAGAGACCACTTCAGTAAAACAGAATTGCAGCAACACCTGCAACACGTCAACACTGGTTCATAAGTATTTTTTCCTCACTGGTGAACATGGAAACCGTTACCTCATTAAGGTGGCTTTGACTTCTAGAATAATGTGCTGTAATCAAGCCATTTGACCTGTGAGGATTCTGAACTCATTTCTTTGGGTACTCTTTCGTTCTTCTCTTACTTTTCGATAATCCAAAACATCATGGATCATGCCATAGACCTGAACATGATTAAAGCGCAGTGTGGACATCATTCTGAGCCTGTACGCTAAAACCATGTCCTGTCTTGTACCAATGTTTATTTTTTTAAATTTGTGGAGGAGAGTAGGATGCCCATTTAGATCTTCATTCTCGGCATTCTGCCTTCCTTCATTTAACATGCAACACCAGCGACCAACCATTTGACGAAACATGACCTCTTTACAATACACGGTATGTAGGCGTCCATGAATGACAGACACACTACGTGTACATTTATACCGGATAACAGCTCGCACACACATACACTTCCATTGGAGACTTCGTTGCCAGTACACATAGGTCTGTCATCGTGAACTGTATTTGAATATCCTGGGGCACGCCAGTCTGCTGGCACTCTCTTTTCTTCAACGCTCTGTGCAGGCTTCATTCCTCCTACGCTGACACTACATTCGTTGTTTAACCAGCAAAGAATGTAGTTTCTTATGGTGATTGTTTAAATGGTTATGGTACACTAGTCCAACTCCCAGTACACCAGTCCATCTTCCCTTTCAAAAAATAACGAAACTTACTTTCGGAACATACCTCGTATTTACCACATTTATTTATACAACTTTTTACAAACGGAAAACTTACAAACCACCCGTGTTCCAGATTTTCCACCTGGCCGTACGTATTCGTATCTGATAATAGAAAAAAAATACTTGCTAAGAGGAACCCCAAAAGACTCGATAAGATAGCATATGTTACGTAAATTCGCGCTAATCTGTAGTGAATTAATTACAATTAATGTTCATAATAAAATCCAATGTACATATTTGTGATTAGGTTGTAAACATATAGGTTACTCTAATAAAGTTCTATTCTTAAATAATTACATAATTTTACAATCACATAAGAATTGTATACCTTTTATTAGAAAACAATCAGTATCCATTAAATACTTAATATAATACTTTTTAAAATATACTATTCTAACTTCCATTGACCTATTTTTCATAATTTCTTCGTATTGATTTCTAATGAGTTCAAAAATGAAAAATAATTTAATAGTTTTGTTTAAAACTTTAACGCCCATTTATGACTAACTTTCATCTAATTATTTTTCCCAAATTTCAAAAATTGTGAAAAAAGTATATATTTAATAGAGAAATAAATCAAATTACAATTATGAATTGAATGAAGTAATTCATAAGAAAATGTGTTTGGAAGAAAGAAAAATATTTGATTACTTCTGATAATGTAATAGAAGCTGAGACAATAGCTAGTTTCTGTTTCTAAATGTAATCAGCCCGTGATGAATTATATACCAAAATCAGTGCTCATTACTACTTCGCCAAGCATGCCAAACAGCAGGAAATTGATGACTTTGGAAAATACCCAAGGAAATAGATGGCTCGGCTTTCCAATACGCGTGCTTGAAACTTCTTCAATATCGTTTGGATCTTCCATTTTTGACCACACGCATTTCATCAACGAAATGGATATTGAATTGGTCTATGTTAGAAAGTATATACAAACATTCAGAAAACTGTTGAACTCAAAATAAAATTTAAAATATTCCACATAAAAAATTAGTTTAAAACACAGTAACATAGTTTTGGGTTTTATTAAATATTACAACAAAAGAAGATTTTTTGTATTAATTCTCTAAAATCTCTTTTCTAATATAACTTTTTTTAATAAGAAAAAACATAACTACATTTTTTTAAAGTTTTTACGTTCTCTTAATTTTATTTTAATATTCATGAGTAATATCTTGTATGAATTTTTTTTCTTTTTTACTTTCGATTCATTATTCTATTTAAGTTGCTTTTTCGGGTAAAAAATGTTAAACTAATAAAATTGAATCGCACATTATATAGTTTTTTAAAAATACTATTTTACACAAAAAAGAGTTTAAGGCTTAGAACCCCATTAATGTTTGAAAAGGAGTGAGTGAGAGATCGTCGCGTTATAAGCCAACTCGAGGGCTATTAGCGACGCGAACTTCGTAATTATAAACCTCGGTCAAGTGATGAGAACATCTCCTGAGCTGGCACCTCCCTTTCAACTATTTCACCCCACAACGGAAGTACATTTAGCCAAGACAGATTTTAATGTCTAACTACTTCCTCTACACGGCGGATCTTCAGTGGCACAAGAACTCGAAATAACGAAACGCCAACTAGGAATTCATGCCCATAACCTCTAGACTACTACGGCCACTCATTCGTATTTGAAAAGAGATAAATAATTATGCTTATTCAAAACATGAATAAAATATATAATTTAATTTCTGTGTGCTATTTCTATCTTACTGTAAATTAAATAATTTATTAAAAGATAGATTCGTAAAATAAAAGGAAATGAAAAGTAAAGTGGCTCTATGTTATGTGTAATTCTACCTAATACACTGAATAATCACTTTATTAGGATCACCTAGTCTTTTCTCGTCAGCCCATCTCTTTTGCATTTAATATAAACTTTATTCTTCTTAGTATGTACTGTACGAGATATTTATAGGTCGCTTGTGAAGTCTGAGGAAATGCTTGAATAATAGCACTTCCCAATGGTGTGAAATTGGATGGTTGTGGATCATGTCGGGTGGCGTTTTCAACTTCGTCTCAATTTCTCTAAATTATTGAGGTTCGGGATTAGGAGGGTGGGGAAGTTAACAAAGTGGTCTCCGTCATATTCCTTAAGAGAGCTCCGTAGAATACCAACACTAAGACAGGACGCACTATCATGTTGAAAGCTTATCCATTACCATTGGGATAAATCATCAACGTTAAATAATGTACTTGGTCAGTAAAGATGTTTAAGTTTGACACTTTTTCAGAAATTCCCACACTCGAAATAAATAGCTCAAAGCATGCTAAAAACATTCCTCAAAACATCATATTGACTACGTTTAGCAATGTATTTGAACTGCATGCTTTGATGCTTCTACCCAACTGAAACACACCCAACTATATTATGTAAATTAAAACGGATTCATCACACCACGTTAATTTTTTTCCAATTATCTGCCATACATGTTTGCATCTTTCGGCTTCCATATTAAATATGATACATAAACAGCGAATAATTAAGCTCAGAGATTTTTAAGACAAAGAAAAGATATGTGGCAATTTACTTCACTTACTATTTATATCCTTCCCAAAGTTTGGGTGCTGTCCTCTCTATTTCCCCCTTCTTCTTCTTGGTGAACCCCTGACAGATCGTTCAGACAAAGTCGTTTACCTGATATTCCAGTCTTGATACACTTTCGTTACAGCAGTTCATGAACGTTTCACAAATAAAGCGGTTTCGCTAATACAAACTCCATGCATCCAAACTCCTACTAACATCCCATGTCAAAGTTCGTCAAATAGTGGTTTTCCCACAGGAAATTTACCTATACTACTCTCAAAGGGAGCTCAGGTTTTTTTATCATAACATAGTCCTTTTAGAACACCAACCTTAGATTAGTTCGTTAATTCCATGGGCAAATAAAATATTCTTTAATATTTAAAATGATAAACAAAGATGTTGCAGGTTTCATAGGTAAATTTCTCATTTCATGGAAAAAATCCAAGGTTCCCAAAAAACAATGATCAGGAACTTTTTACATTTTAAAAAAATTTGAAATATTAAAAAAAAAAAAGTTAAAAAGATATTATTGCATTTTTTCCAAAGAACAAAATTTAAATTATAAATATTTAAATAAAAATATTAAAATTTGGGAAACAACAAAATGAATTTAACAAAATTTTTTGATAAATAATTGTTTTACCAAAAATTTTTTTAAAGAATTATTTTTTTGGGAAGGAAAAAAAGGGCTTTTAAAGTTAAATTTTTTAAATGAATTGCTTTTCCTAAAATTTAAGGCCCTTTAAAAACATTATTAATTTTTAATTTTTAAAAGTTTTTTTAATAATAAAATATCTTTTAAAATACTAGCTATAAATTTAAAAATTTTTTTTTCTTAAATTTTTTCGTATTTTTTTTTAAATTAAAATTTAAATTTTAATTTAAAAATACAGCATTTTTTAAGGGAAAATTTTTTTTTTAAATTTAAACAAATAAAAAATGTTAAAAATATTGGGTTTTCAAAAAGAATAATACAAACATATTAAATTGAAGAATAATGGAATAAGTAAAATAATAATTTAATAAAATATTAACAATAATAATGCCTAAACAACAAAGTGTAGAATTTTAACATATTTGCATTGGAAATACCCTTGTTATAAGATACAATTATATGCACACGCGTTACATAAAATCTAAATTTAAATGTAACACTGGATAATATTTTGCTTTTAGGGACACGGAAAAAAAGAGGTTTACTTAAATATGCATGCAATTCAGATTTTCTCTTGTAAATTAATGGCTTTTATGTATAAAAGCATTACTTAATATAACGTTTTTAAAAAGTTTATTTTTAAATTATTTAATTTATGTTTGATAACAAACCCATGTTCTCTAAATTTTAATGCAGTAACACTAAAATTGTAAGAAAATTATTCAAACTGCAATTACAGTAAAATATATTGTTCTTCTTTATAAATGTTAAAATTTATTCGTAAAATTGTAACATTTATAAACAAGAGTAATTTATAAATGTTACAATTTAACGACAAACTTGTTTATAAATGTTACAATTTATTCGTTCTATTATATCCATAGAAGATAAGAATACGTTTAATATTTAATTTTCTATGTCATCTTCTTAGAAATGTGATTAGCTTCCAAATAATAACATAACCTTATTCATATTCACATCATTTCATGAACTTCGAAATTTCTAACACTTTTGAGATTTTAATAATAAGAATGTAAACAGAAATAATCAAAAAATTATTTATCTTTCCTTTTAAGAAAAAAACTATAGCTTATTTTTCATTTATTGGGAATTGCAATATCTTTACAAAATGTTTAACACATAATATACAGTGATTATCTGAAAACTGTTTAATAAAAATACAGATTGATGTTAAATTTAAAGTTAAATGCTTTTTAAAACCGAGGTTCAGTAATTGGAGGTTTATTCAAATCGTTAGTAAGGCATTTGAAGAAAAGGTATTAAAAAATGTTACTTATTCAAATTAAGTATCACATGCATGTACATAATTTAATTCAATTAATCTTTCAGCTTTGTAAAGTGAAACCAAATGCACTAGAACTTGCTTATTAAATAAATCGTGAGGAAAATCATTTCATCCAGTAAATTACAATAAAAAGGTAATTTTATTAATTTGATGAAACATTTCATCGTTAATTTATTCATTTGTTATTTTAGCTCATTTTTATATTCCCTATGGCATTACATTACGCAGAGAAAAAAAATTTATAATTTACTTTATAAGTGTAACTCTGGATAATGTTCGTTGTAAATATATATTTCCAAATTGCTTTAATTACTTTTCTTTTTATGTGATATAATAATCAAATTAAATATCATAATTCGTAATTATCTTCCATAAATTTCTTAAAACAAAAAAAGTTTAAAATTAATATTAAAGGAATTTCTGTTGTCTGTAGTTGTAAAATAACAAGTTAGGAATTTGGAAACTGGCATCACTTGAGAGATATAACTTTTCCGTGATAAAACAAAACCGAGAAAAAGAAAATATTGTAGTTTAAGTTGATTTATCTTATTTATACGAATATTTACTTATAATTTTGCAAACTTTATATATACATTCATCTACGGTTTTATAAAAATTTCCCACAAGTAAATTATGACATTTTATTTCACAATTTGCTTCTACAAAATTATTACACGTTATTCTTATGGAATTACCGATTCATTTTTGAGTTAAATTCTATTTCAATTTTAGTTCATTTCAAATATATACACAAGAATTAAAATCGTTGATTAAAAAGAGTGGCCAAATATGGCGCACACCAGTAGCTCAAATTATTGGATGTGAAATCGGGGGCAATCTCTCTAGCTCTAATTCATTTTCTTTTCACATCTAATTACAGCAGCAATTAGGGAAACGCTTTATTTTACATTAATAACTGGAATTTTCACCAGAAATAAAGAAAATTTTTAAAGCCAGAACACAAATCATTCACTCCCACATTTGCTGCTGTGAACGCCCCCGTTGCAACATATTTTTATGGACTAAAAATGAATGAATTATTTTCGACTTACTGGCAACGTTACAGCATAGTGAGACATTTAGAACAGGATGGGTGGTAAAGATTACTCCATAAATCATATAAAAGTCCTTGCTGATTCAATTGTATTTCTTCTTTGGATTCTCTTCGAAACTTCATAAATCTGGCATGAATTCAGTGACTTAACGATTTATACTTCGATTCCAAACTTATATTTTCTAATAAACTGTATAAGTGCTTAATTTTGTTATGTATCAGTGCATTTCAAAGGAGTAAATGGGTAAATTGTTGTTGGAAAGCGAAAAATTCGCTTTATTTTTTAAAGAACTGACAACTATTTTTTCCCAAAAGTTATTCTGAGAAATTTAATTTCTTGAAATAGTTTAGGATTTATTTTGTAATATATTTCTTATTCGAGAGTTTAGTGTTGTTTAACTCTAAGAAAAGATTTAAAATTTTTCTTTCATCATTTTATACACAAACAAATCAAATCACATAGCATTTTTAGCAACTACTAGCATGGAAAACATAAAATCAGACGACAACGTTAAATAACAATCGATTGAATAAACATAAATTGATACCAAAATTATGATTGCCACAGTGCCAAACGAAATAATTATTTACATATTTCTTAACTGTTTGAATCTGTGGCATGAGTGTTGCCACAGGATTATTATTCGATTTTTCTCTAAGATTAGTTTCAAAGTTCGCAATGTCATCCTATTGTTCCAAGTACGATTTGTAAAGGAAAAGAATTTTAAGAGACATAAAATTATTTCATTTTTTTTTTTTCTCATAAGCATTCAAAAAGTTTACAATTTTGGTAAAATCTGTGCATTACATAATTTTAAGTTTAATTTTTAATACAGGGTATCTTTCCCGACAAACCTTATTTGAAGCTTAATTATACATAAAGCTGTTTCAAATTTGTAAACATATACTGTCACGATATAAAACAAATATTAATTTAAGAACTCGATAGATGTTCTACGTTTATCAAAACTTTCTTTGAATGTATTAAAATTTAATATATAACAATAAATAATAAACAATTAAGCAATGTATTTATTTGTATTTAAAATTTATTAATGAATTATTCCTACCATGTTGTTTAAATCAATATTGTTTTTCCCCTCCTATTTTTAACAATGAAATACAACTTAGAAGCAAAAATTATTTCTCTATATTTTTGAGATTATTACAGTAAAGTTTTAAATGTAGGTTGAGATAACTAGAACAAAGAATAGAACTATTATTCATTGAAATTTCATGAGCAATAATTCCTTGAATAGATGCAAAACACTAAATCTAATGCTTAAATTGTAAGAATGACTGAGCAATTAGTAATTCATTCTACATACTAAAAACAACTCATAAATTGAAAAGTAAAACACTGTATCAATATTACTGATAAAACAGTTCTTAAATATGTAGTACTATGAAATTCCGTGAAATAGAGAGAGAATTTAAGGTATCCAGTTATATGTGAAACTTTTTTTTTTATAAAAAAAATTAAATATCAGAACTTTTTGTGGCTTTCATGTTTTCTTATTAAATTATTTGAGGAAAAAACCAAAAAGGAAAAGAAAAAGTATCAAAATAAGAAAAAAAACTGCTATATATATAAAAATTTATATAAAATTATATAAACATAGCCAACTCTGAACGAAATGTTTATTAACAAATTTTCAATTTCAAAATATTTATATGTTGAATTACTGTTCATTTTTCAAATCACCTAAACGTTACTTAATTTTTTCAAAAAAATAGAACATATTTTTTTGTCTTTTATAAATCCTTTAAAATTTTCCCATATAACTTTTTGTTGTAGAAAATTTTTAAAAAAATGCTGATTTCTTAAAAAATAGTTCAGAAACAATTCTAATGTTAATTAGTTATTTTTTCAGCTTGTTTCAAATAAAGCAACATTTGCATTATTTTTTTAACTCCATCATTTGATTCTGTTATTTTTTTCATTGTTCTGGTTTTAAGGGGCTTCATTGCTTTGCTTACATTACTTCACTGTCTTAATTTTGTATTCAACTGTTTAATTTTGTTACATACTTTCCTAACTTTGTAAGTTAATTGTTTAATTTTGTAGTAAACTTGTTTGTCTCTGTAACATAATTGTTTGATTTTGTGACTATATTTGTTTCTCAACTTTTGCTTTGTTTTTCATATCCTACTATTAGCTCACACTTCTATATATTTATTTATTTATTTATCTTGATGGAATTTTCAATCGTTAATAAAATACATTTTAAAGCCCTCAATTGAGCTGAAATTTTATATACTTGATTATTTTGGATGACAATACAATAATTTAATTATAATTAATAAAAATTAATTGATTAAAACTAATTATTTAAAGAATTACAAATACACAGCCACGTTGGTATCATTTTTGGCGACTTAATGATCCTTTTGGTGACTTGTGTCAAAACTTGTAAAGGTTTTTTTCTCACGTTTTAAAGCATTCAATTGAACTGAAATTTTATATACAAGAATGTTATGGATGATAATACGATACTTTAATGATAATTAATAAAAATTAATTACCACTTAATGTCGTGATTCTGTCTGTATATACATATTTATATTAACTGTAACTATTTAATAAAAAGTAGCTAAAATAAAAAATTTCTTTGTTGATCTAAGTAGAAATTGACTTAAAAAAAATTTTTTTATATAATTTGTTTATGCTCTATTTTATTTGTCTTATTTTTGTTTGTTTTACTTACTTCGTGTAAGCCCCTTATGATATTCTGGTGATCTAAAAAAAAATTACGCAATTCCTACACAAAAAATTTCAGCTAATTATTTTCATAACTTTTCTGCAATCCTTATCTCTGATTTAAATTTTCTATAATAAATAACGCATTTTGTGTAAAAAGCCATTTTAAGTCAGTAACTGCATACTGGAAATGGCATCCATTCGTTCTAAAAGTCTTTGTACTAGTAAACAAAAAATACAAAACTCTTGGTATTTCATAAGCCTAATAAACCAGAAATATTCTAAAACATTTTTGTCAATTTTAGACGAAATCCGCGATTTTAATGTAGACAGTTATCTTAAAGCACTGTTATTACAAAAACAAGAAATCTATTGTCTTTTGAATAAACAAATTCATTTTTATAAATTTATTAAATTTAAGAAATTTATCTATTCTTTGATGTTCAGAAGAGTTAAAATATTCATTAAAATATAAATGTTTTTTCTTAAATATATTATTTAAATACTTTGCAGCGATTTTATTTTTTTTCATTTATTTATTTTTAAACTAAATTAGTACAACTGAAGCGATTGAAAATAAATATCTTATTCGAAGACATCTTAAAAAATGGAAAAAATCAACAAAATATGCAGCTTTTTACTGTATAAAAAAGCAAACAAATTTGTAAAGTTTTATTGCTGAAATGGCTAAAAAATTGGCATCTTCTGCATCCAAACAGTTGATTTTTTGGTGGTTACTTTCATTGTTTGCGTCAAATTTTTACGCGACGAAGAAACATTTTTGCGGAATTTATTACAGTTGTATTTTTCGTTCGCTGTTAATAAAGAGCTGAGGAAATACTCGAAGAAACTAGAAAAGCAGGGTTTGCCGATATTTGTCAAAAAATTCTCGATATGTCACAATTTATTGGAAATAAAATAAGCTAGTTGGCATCCCTATATTTATTTTTGATGTAGCGACAGAGAAAAATTGTTCATATTTCTATTATAAATGTGTGGAGAGGCTTGTCTTGCTTCTTCTGGGCACATAAAATCAATGACGCTCAGTTAATGAATACAACAAGAATTGGATTATGAGGTAAGAAATCAAAATTATAAGATCTTTTATTTATTTATTTTGCTTATCTTCCATTTTCATTTCATGGGGTTGTCAGATTTCTGTAAACTTCGAATTCAATCTCGAAAGAAGCAAGGAAAGAGAAAATTTTGTTTATTTTTTCTTTTTACTTGGATCGATTGTAAACATGGTATGGTATTAAAAAAGCAGTTTTTGATCGTTTTCCTATGGAATAAGCATAAGTCCACGTACAAAGAATATTTTACCTCTAACATATGCTGTGAAATATAGATAAAAAGTATGTGCAGCGTTAAACCCCACTTTTTTTGTTGTGTTTTATTTTTTCGCACCATTGTTAAACTTTTTTACATAAAACCTATATTTTCGTTTGCTTAGAATAAAATTTTATATTGATCACAAGTAAGCATATTTTTTATATCAGTCAATTTCAAATTACGCTAAACTCTCAAAAATTGTTCAGAGTAAAGTAATGTGTTTTATCTTGTTGCATTCAAAAATTTTTTTAAAAAAAGAAATTATTCGCAAAGCAATTTTTAATACATAACAGAATTTAATTTTTAAAAAAATAGCTCAAATGAAAAGTTGTTATTTTTTTCTTCTACATTTGACAATAGAAAAAAGGAGTAACTAAAAAATTGTAAGGATGGGTGATTTTCTTAGTATTTATTTTCTTGACAATACGAAAAAAGATAACGTTTAAAAATTTTTAATTTAAAAATCTTTTTGTTTTAAAAAAAAATTTAAATTTTAAAAAAAAAAGGTTTTAATAT
>BMAV01009680.1:0-18955 GCA_019973955.1 Trichonephila inaurata madagascariensis
TTTCTTCAAATACTGATTAGAGCTCTAGTGCCCTTTTTTAAAAACCTTTGTAAGTATTATTTTGAGGGGAAAAAAAATCTAGATTGGAAAATGCCCAGAAGCAATTTTGGTATGGCCTTCTATTACAAAATCTAACAAAACTGGTTAAAAATAATTTATCAGGCATAACAATACAAAATAAGGAAGGAAATGGTACTGCTATCTTAATATTTGGGGAAAACAATTTTACATCATTATTGGAAAAAAAAAGGAATATCAGTTAGCATTTGACAAATCTATAGGTTAAATTTTTTGGCTAAGTCCATTTCTTAATCAGCTACGAAACCCCGCGCTTGATTATTGTTAATCGTAAAATATACTTTAGCATTATTGCAAAACTCATGAACTTTTTATGTCATGAAAAAATGTTTGGAATTTAATTCAACAGCACTTTAATTATTATTATTATTTTTTTGGGACGGTTTTTCCGCCCTTTACACTAATCCCGGGGAATCTTTGGGCTAGCATTCACGTTAATGCACAATACCTCTCCGAAGAAACCCTGATGTGGAGATTGTTCGAATATATAAAGTCAGGGTTTTGTAATTGTAAAAACGAAGGAGCGGAGAAACTGTTGCAGTTTACAAAGGGTGAGATTTAATTGATTTCACAACAAGTTAAAACGGGTTGCCACTATATAAATTATTGGGTTTATAGTTTAAGATAGTTTGGTTAATTTAAACTTATTACTTGCACTTGTTCACGGTTTTGTTGCTTTCTTTTTTTTCATTTAAAGGGTTTTGTTGGGGGCTTTACCGTGTTTTCCTACTAATTTCTTGGGGAATTTTGGGGCCAGCATTGAGTATTTCTCACCCCACCCCTCTCAAAAGAAAGCGATTTAGATTGGTTGTGATATATAGTGGGGGTTTTGTATTTTGGAAAAGGGAAAAGGAGAAAGGAAACTGAGATCTGAATGCCGTGTTGATGGGGGGGGATTTTTAGAAGCGTATTTATAAAACGGTCTTTTTTAAGTCAAAAAAATTGGAAATTAAAGTCTTAGGATAACTTTACTTAAAATTGGTGGGTTGGATTCAGGCGCTTTTTTGAATTTTGATGCATCCTCGTTCCTTCAATAGTAAGACCCGTCAATATAATTGGATAATAATAATGGTTTTTTTATGGTTAGCTTGGGTCTAATCATAACCTCCCCTCAAATCTCGGGCAGTCGATGAAGAGTGATACCCCAGGTACGGGGGTATCACAGGTTGATTAATTTTGGCGAATAAAATAAATAATAAATATTATGGATTTTCTGGTCATACTTTGTTTCCTCCCACACCTTAGGTAGGTACGGGTAGAAACGACTCAGGGGAAGTCGCTGAAACTGTTTATTTTAAGATCGAAAGACTAAATACAATATGGCTTAAAACTAATATTTGATATAGTAAGATTTAATTTAGTGTAATTTAAATTCTTTAAAAACATATATTTCTAAGTAAATCTAATAACAATTTAGATGAGAGTTTTATAATACATTTTGCTCTTATAAGTAATTAAAAATTTCAGTAACTGGGAAAGTATTTTTTTTCTTAAACACGATGGAAAATTTATTTATTCCAAATGCTTATAAAATTATTATAAGTATTAAAAGTCAAAAAATTATCGGTTTGAAAATTATGTAGTCATAAAAAATCAAATCTAATTTTAAGTTTGTCGCAATGTTTTAAAAAGAGTTTCAGTACATAAATAGGTTTTTGTTTTATTATACTATGTTGATATCGAAAATAGTATGTGCGATATTTATTTGATACGCTACTCCAAAATGAAAAAAAAAAAGATTTATACTAAATTAATAAGAAGAAGCGTGTTTTTTCTAGAGTTTATACGGGGGTACAAATCCATACATGGATATTACTTTTCTTATATTTTAATCAACGATGATCAAACTTTAGGAAACATTTTCCTTTTTCTACAGTATATTAAATATGACTAATCTAACGTAAGGATCAGTTTTTTTTTAAATAACTCGTCATATACTTATTATTCTTTATATAATATAAACACACCACATACATACACATTTATTGTATTTCAATATTATTTTAATGTGATGATTTTATACAACTTTTTAAATTTTATAAGTAATAGTCGAGTACATTTGTATATATTACTAAAGTTAAAATTTAGCCTGTATTTATTCTTAGCTTTTTGTAAGTCTTTGGATCAATATATCTAGCAATACCTTATTGTTCTATAATATCAGCATTTTCGAATGCACATTTAGCTAAAATATTTCTTTTTTTTATTTAAAAGGGATTCAGAATCAGTGCCTATTAAACTTCATAAGTTTCCACTCAGTATCACAAACAATGTGACGGGTATATATCCGAGTTCCTTTAAAAACTAATCCTCTTGGGAAATATTGGGTCTTGATAAAATATTGTATTCTAAAGCTTCCTCCCGAAGAAGAAGACGTGACCATGCAAATTAAGGTATCCGACTACGTTCGGAACCGGGATTTTGCAAAAGTGCATAAATGGATAATTTTCATGATATTTAGTGTCACTTAGATTAGACTACATGCATAAAATTGTTTTAAGGACATTTTGACAACAAAAATTATATTATTTAAATACAATATTTTGGCAAAAAATTAACTTAGAATAATTTTTTTACAAAATGTTCTCTTTTTGTGAAAAATGCTTCTATTACAATAATATTTTGCCTGTATATAGCTCAGACCTCTGTACAGAGGCTCAACTAGTATTTTTGAAATATATACCTTAGAAGTGGGTTTATCCATATTTTACGACAACAGAGGGGAGCAATTATAAGAAAAAAACGCCGGTAATTATTTCAACTGGCTCTAACTCTGAAAATAATGTGAATTTTTCAAAAATCATAGTTGAGCCTCTGTAAAGAGGTCTGAGCTATATACAGGCAAAATATTATTATAATAGAAGCATTTTTCACAAAATGAGAACATTTTGAAGAAAGATTATTCTAAGTTTATGTTTTGCCAAAATATTGTATTTAAATAAATTTTTTTTGCCAAAATGTCCTTAAAACAATTTCATAATGTAATCTAATCTAAGTGACACTAAATATCATGAAAATTATCAATTTATATGCTTTTTTAAAACCACGGTTCCGAACGTAGTCGGATCCCTTAAGACTTTCGTATAAAGTTTAAGCTTTCAGGTTAGGCAGGATAGACAGGTTAGACTGCTAATGGTGGGCAGTGATTAATTAAAAGTGCAGAAATGCGGGGATATTAAGTACCTGATTATTGTAATATTAAAGATGACGATATGCGAACTATATAGAAATCGAAGTAGATTAGGTAGCTAAGAGTTAGAAGCTATTGTCTAAAAGTAAGTGATCTTATTATTTAAAATATTCTCATGTCTCTCATACCTCGTTTATTGGTCTCCATATTTGGTTTAGGGTGCATCTCTAAACTTGGATAATTGAATTTGTGTTGTTGTTCTCTTATCTACGAATACATTGAGTTACTTTAAATTTGGCTGTCTTCCTTCCGAATCTCCTACATTACTTGTCGCGTCGGGCGACCTTTACAAGAGGAAGATGGAAAATTGGCTAGGCATGAAACTAGTTAAAACCCACATTTAAGTAAGTTTAAATCTTTCCTCAGTCAGATTGTACAGTGAAACGTCGTTTATCCGAACGTTAATTACTTGGAGCGTCAAATATCCAGACTAGTTTTTTCTTTTTTGTCAATTACATGTACCGTATATGAATATGGTAATGCTCAACAGTTGTTTCTTAAATGACTTTGATGCCATTTTATCCGTCAAAAAACCGAAACAATTATGTACATTGAACGTCGTTTATGCGAACGTTTATTATCCGGAGCATCAAATATCCCGACCAGTTTTTTTCAACTACCTGTACTGTATATGGATACTTTTTCAAACAGTGCAATGCTCAACAGTTGTTTCGCATGAGGCCAAAATTGACGAGAAAACCCAAGTTCAGGGACATTTGGGGAGTTTCAGTTGTGTGATATGGTAAACATTTGCGTAGCATATTAGGTTAGTTTGTTTCCAAGTGAGGGGGTGACTGCGTACTCTTTTGTTAAGTTGTGAACTGCTATGACTTCGAATTCAAAACGGAAGCGCAATGTCTTGAACATAGAGACAAAACTGGAAATATTGAGCCGTCTCGCGAAGAGAAAAAGTGGAGATTACCGACTTTGACCAATCGATCCCAGGATTTCAAGAATGCAATGAAGAAGATGTAGAAACCTGGATGGTATGCGATACAGAAGACTATGGATTTAAAATTCTAAATGATGATGAGATTGTGACTTCCATGAAAAAAAGAATCCGATCCTGCTGACGATGAAACGGATGAAGACGAGGACGATAACAACAATAAAAGTAGCATGGATCAATCAAATGCTGACGTGTTTTCTGCGTTAGAGAGAGATATGGAGTGGTGCGAATAACAATCAGAGTGCTGTCCTTCTTAACTACTACTGCTGCTCAAGAGAATCAGAGACCTTGTAGCGAAAAAACGAAGGTGTACAATAGTACTGTAAAGAATAAGTGATTATTTTCCACAATAAAAGTAAAATTGCGACATTTTGCTCCTATTTTGCTTTTGCTTCGAGTACGTTTTCCACATGTGATGATTTTCAATATTCGTATAAAGTCCGGTTTCTCTTACTGCATGGATCGCATTCGGTATTCAACTATTCGAACAGTCGCGTGTCCGAACGGTGTCCGGTCCCAATTGATTCAGATAAATGACGTTTTATTGTAATAGAAATCATCTTCTTTTTTGTTATAAGTTTTCAAAATCTCAAAGAGAGTTTTTTTAATACTTTTAAGTCGATTTTATTTTTCAAATAGAGTTTATTAAAAATTATACAGTGAAAATTGCTTAACACGAAACTCAGGGGACTGAAATATTTTTTCGTATTAAAAGAATTTCATGTGAAAGGATATTAAGAAAAAAACATATTTTAAACAAAATTAAGTTTATAAGAGTACATTTTATTCGCATAAATATGTATGTATGCATGCATTCAATAAAATTCAATGAAACAAAAACTATCTCTAGAATTTAGTGAAATTTAATACACAATTTTGAAGTTTTTTTGAAAAACAAAATATTTATTGAATTTTTAGAAAATAATCAGATATTTCTTTCTTTCTTTTTTTTTTTGCATTACCTTTTTCAGCATAAAATTATCAACAAATAATTCAATGGTGTTCATTTTGTTTTTCATTCAAACGTTGGAATTTGCATCAAAATAACAGCGTCTACTTTTCATGAAGTTTCTCATTTAGGATAACGAAAAGTCAGGAGCTGCATTATTCAATTCGTCGCCGAGATCTGCATAGTGATATTTTTGACCTTGTGATAAATCTATTCGCGATTCTTCCTCTAATCCTCTTGGGAAATCTTTGGGCTATCAATTCGCGTTATTCACAACCAACCCTTCGGAAAGAGAAAATCGTTATATGCAATCGTTATATAAGTTTACTATATATAATCGAAGTTTCCTAGCTAAAATAGAGAATAGGGATGGATGCAGACCAGAAATCAGGCGAAATTGTTAGTGACCGGTATCATTATTGAATTATTGTGAATAAATACTTATTAGGAGAAATATTTAAAGTGACGATGGAACACTGAGATTAAATAAAAATTAGATTACATCGGATAATAGATTAGATCCTATAAAAAGTAAGGATCGAGTTTGATAGTCTCCCAATCTTTCGTATATTTCGTCGTTAGCATCGATACATTCTTTATTGTTATTAATTGAATTTGTGTCGTTATCTTGAGTGATCAATAAATAGATTTATTGGGTCATGGCTAGTGTTTCTTCCCTATCTCCTACATATCTAAGCGCCTAAGAAAGAGGTGAAGACCTTTCACAACCTTTAAACAAATTCTAAATTGTATTTTTCATAATTGGGGCTCTACACGCATTATCATCCTTTACTGCAACGAATTCCTCAGATGATACAGGAACTATTTGAAATATTTTATTAAATGGTTGGGTCTTTTTTTGTATTTTGTTCATTCCCAGAAGGTATATCATTTCATGTTAAGAGATCAAAAATATGCACAAAAATACGTAGTAGTTTGTGGTTACCGTTTTCTTATTTCGTGTTGTATTATTTCATTAAAAATGACGGCTATTTTAAAGATTTGAAAAAATAGAAATATATATTTGAAAAATTTCAAAGGACTCAAAAGTGAATCTAAAGGGAAAAACATTATGGATATTGTTTTTTGAAAGACCAAAATGCCATGTTTTCAGCTTATTTAACTGCTGAATTTTACAAAGATTTTTTTTAAAGCAAAATCAGTTCTAAAAAAGTTTCTTTAGTTAAAAATTTGTTAATAAAAACAAAAATAATATAAATGAATTTAAAAAGCAGATATAAAAGGTAATGCTGAGTTTAAATATTTCGTTTAATTCAATTTGAGCAACAAGAAATTAAAAGATATTGATTTAAAGATTATAAGTATTGTTTCTACTAATTCATTTTATTCTCAATTAATTTTATAAATCGTATTCAGTGTTATTTTTTAAAGAAGTGTATTGCATTTAGAACACACTTAAAATTATATCACCGCAAATAAATGGTAATTAAAACTCTAAAAAAACTGAATATATATAGCAATCTGTATGTCATCTTACACTATAGATCTTAAAAAAACAGTAACGAAAGAAGGAAACATTCATGATCAATAGGATTTAAAACCTAAGATAAATCATCTCAGTCGAGAAAAAGAAGGGATTTAAAAAAAGGATTCCACAAAAAATGCAAAATTCTTTCGAAATGTTTCGTCGATTGCTATCTGATCATTTTTTACTTCTTTTCTTATTTTTTGCCATGCCATTTTCTTTTAAAGGTGGTGAAATAAATGGGGTGAAACGGTACTCGTATCTTACAGAAGACATCCCATGACAATTTTTACCAATAGTGCAGAGCATTTTTTTTTTCTTTTAGTTTATTTGTTCAGAATATGTGGCAACATTTTTGCTTCCTTCAGCTATGAATCCTTTTTTTTTATCCCTCAGCTTGGCGAATCACATAGCCATAACAGGAAAGGGTGAAGGAATAAAATCCTTCACAGAAGAAAACAGATATGGAGGCTTTCTCTTGAAATTCGACGTTCTTAAGCAATAAGCATCCTATTTTCTGATTGAATATGAAAATGGGCTTCTAAACACTTGAATAGTTACTTATATTGGTTTTTATTAACAAGAGTGGGCTATGTATTTCCTTTATTAAATCTTACTTTTGTGTTATTCGGTAAACAGTGTGCACATAAATGAATATTCCAGCTTTGCAAGGTATTAAATGTAAAGGAATATAGCTCTTAGAAATCAAAACTGACAGTTAAAAAGTATGGATTCCAGACAGCTAGAAGTATTCAGTGTGAGCCCTTCCAGAAATACTATTGACATAGCTTCTTGAGGCCCTGGACCCCTATGCTAAGTAGTCTTTCATCCTGCGATCTTCTTATTTAGACACTATGTAGAACACGTAGTAAAATCTTGTACAAAGTGTAACCCTTAACTAATAAATATATGTAACCCATAATCTTACAAACCTCGCACAAATCGACTCAAATGACTTCAAACTTTTGACTACATGATTACTGATGATGTATGGAATTTGCTAACACAGATTATTGCCAAGAGTGACACTACATTATAGAACAAAAATGCAGATGATAGCACGAAAAGTAATCTTTATGTTGAAAATTAAAAATCTGTGTGTGTTGATTTATGGGAGGGGGTTGTACAGCCGATACCGATCCTTGTGTGTACGTTATTGGTGAACGATGGTGAGCCTAGACATGGATGGCGAACATAACCTAATATTGCAATCTTGCCACTGTTACTAATTGGCATATCATTAGAAATTCTTATTTTTTCGGAAATAACATTTGACGATCAAAGTTGTTTAGATCTTGATTTTATTGAGACTGAGCCGAAAACGAAACGAGAGCCCATAACAAGGTCGAGTCCCTGAGGACGAGTCTAGTTGTCTTTTGCAGTCAGACGTTTCTGTTGGTGACATTTGATGACTCACCCAGCATTTTTATTTCGGTGTCTGACATGAATCTTTTAAGGGTTGTAGATTACGTGTCTTGAGTTCATCCATGTCAGCTGAAAGCATTCTGGATGCAGCCCCAGAAAAAAAATCGCACGCTGCGATATTATGGTTGCTATGAGGCCATTAATAAAAAACAAAGCCCTGGAATAGTTTCTCGTTTAAGAAACCATTAACACCTCAGTACCAATAGGGTATTACACTATTCCGTTGTAATATAAAACTAACATACTCTCCCAGTTGGCAACAGCCAAATTTTCAGCATACCCAAACAAATTTTCTCACTAATAGTCTTTTCATGAGGAGAAAAATGGGCCAAACATTTTGTTATTGGCTGTCGTAAACTTTTCATTTTTATTTTTGATTTACAATTAAGAACGAGAGAGTCTGTATTTTGCTTTATTTCCATGTCCTACAAACTTGGAATCTTCATTTAAGCACACTCAGTACATCTAACGATTTAATAGATGAAAAACCAATGTGTGTGCATGGATATCCTACATTGGGAATTATTTTCAAATGGTTGCATTGAAGTCAATCTAAATACGAAGTACTCCACCGGGTTGGTGCCAGAATATCAATAATTTGACAGCAGTTAGTTCTGCATGAAACACCGTATCTTTTGAACCTAATATAAACGCAAACCGAATTTCTGTATCTTCATGGAAATTTTCTTGTTCGAAAAAATTTTTATAGTTTCAAATCAGCTATTACTCAATCAGCGGGCGGCCATTTTACACTCTCAAAGCAGAGTTCTGATGTACATTAATTACTCTTTATATTTTTGTTATCTGCAATAGATCATGATTGGTTTCAAAACGTCGAATTCTTTCAAAGTAAACGACATGAATTTGCCCAGCATTCTTCATCTTATTTCGAGCAGGAACAACCCCATTCATTGTGTTTTTAATCATTCCAAAATTTGGTTTTTATAAATATTGTAAAATGATGTATCTTTCCTTAACTTGCATCTGAAAGTATTGGTAAATCAATGACTGCATCATTAAACTGATAACTTTAGAAATATATAATTAATATTTGAATTTTGCATATGGTTTTAAAATATAAACAAAGTAGTAGTTTCTATTATTATGACTGGGACACTTAAACGTATTAGGCAAAAAGCATATTTTTCCAAATATTATGTACAGTCCTTAAAGTTAAAGTAATGTCATCGAAATATTGATTTTAGTCCGGTAACTTATTGGTATAATTAAATAAAGGTATGTAAGAATGTATGTATTAAACCCTCATATAAATCTTTTTTTTTCTTAAATTTATAATGCAACTATAATCCTTGGATTCTCCCCTAATATATATTTACTACATATATTTGCGGCGGTTTCCAATGAAGGACCACCTTCCTGTTGAGCAACTACTGATTCCCTACGGTCAATTAGTTTCTCGCGAGAAGGTAGCCAGAACAGGACAATGCTCACACATAAATTCAGGGGCAAATCAACCTTTGACCTCTTTCTTTTGGATAAACTAGCAAAATTTCCACACCAATCTCAGACTTCAAAAAATCCATCCCATGAGAGGTCACAAGGGACCAATCGCCGAATAGCAATCTCGGCTACATCCAACAGAAATCATTCTATACCAACTGTCTTTCATTGAAGGTGTCACGTAATCCATCTTTACAGGCACAAAAAGAAGAAACCATAACCCTCGTACACGGATTAGACCAGATACCAGAAAATCCCTTTGATCTTGAGGTCCACCGCACTATGCCGTATTATATAACTTTAACATCAGTGACTCGTATCGTTGTAACTTTTGCACGCCATGAGATCAGGCTGCCCAGATTATGTTTCCTCAATTTTTGTAAAGAAAGCAAGGTTAGAATTAGTTACTCAGTATGTTGACTATAAATAAATTAATTTTTTAATTAACCTGGCCTTCCTTATTATTGGGACTTTTGAACTAATATAGAAATGCACTGAATCCATAGAAAAGACCAGGCAAGAAGAAGGTTAATATTTCTTTAGATTTATGAGTAGTGATAACAAGCAGACACATCTTATTAATAATTTTTTTAAAAAAAAAATATTCAATCACCGCAATTTTAAGTATAGTACACTATTTAAGACTGGCTTGATATTAATGCAACTTTCTCAAGATATCAAGAATATTTATGAAATACTTGAAAAGTGCCCTTATAGTAATCAATATAAGAAATGGTTCTTTAATATGTGGTTGATTATAATACACAATAACAATTGAGAAAAACGTAGGACCCATATTTTAAAGATAATTGTCTTGGTAAAAAAAAAAAATAGCTAAATAAAAAGAATGCAACCACAGATGTATACGATTCCGATTTTCGAAAGATATTGCCAACTTTGTGGCCTCATTCATTGTTTAATTGTTTATGAACATATTACTTAAAACAACCTGGAATCTGTTTATAACAAACTTAAATTTTGAGTCTTCATGTTAGACAGCACATTTTAAGTACATTTCATGTTTGAAAAGGCATATATCCATAAGGCCGAATGAAAAATACAAATTGTGTGTGTTACTAGTAATATACTTTGAATTTACATTTTTTAAATAAAAATAATCAAATAAAGACCTGTTTATATATTTGAAAAGTTAATAATTATATATTCGAGTTTTAAATTTTGTTTTCTTACAAGGTATACATACAAGGGACGTCTTAAGGCATGGGCCGGAGCCCTCGGTAAGTAAGTCGTTTCATTTTCGATTCTGTCTTTATAAGATCATTATCCGGATAATTTTAATGGCCAATATTAGTCCCGTGCACATTCTCCGAAAAACAGAGAATTTCAAACTGCAAGTCATCTTGTGAGACTGTGAGTTCTGCATATTTATTTGTTTCAAATTACCATTTGAATGAGTATATGTGGCAATGCATGCTTTATCTTATCTCCTTTTAAAGATATCAAGTACTAGCCTACTTTTGAATAGGAACCCAAGGTCTCAGAAAATCTTAAGAATTCTTTGAAACAAAGGGCCTCAAATATTCTTAATACGTCCCTGTGTATATGGAATTTAAAAATAAAAATATATAATATATAAAATGCTGCTTTCAAATAAGCTACTACTAACCATCGATATATGATTATAAACTTCAAAATTTTCTTATAACAACAGAAAATAAAACTAAATTTTTGAAAATAAATTAAATCTCATAGCATTTTTAGGCAGTGACGCATACAAAGGGGGGTGGGGAGGGAATCCAAGTGTCCGGACTCTCCATAGCCCTTGGTTCTTTTTGTCGATTGATAATTATCCTATGTATATATTACCTTTTTTAATTATGTATTTGTTGAAAAAATTCATTTTTTGTAATTAAAGCTAGTTATTAATTCAAAAGTTTATTTCTTCCTTTTTTCCCCTAAATCAAAGGAATATGTTTGGTATTTTACGAAAACCTCACAGCTCCATATTAGTTTCGCAAGCAACCATTGTAAAAATAAAGCGTACTATAAGTCAGTGTTACACTAAAAGTTTTTTAAATATTAACCGCAATGTAAATATTCGGCATCGAATTGAAACACAATCCCTTAAAATCTTCCACAGAATTGAACATAATACTTTATAATGTTACAGAACATCAATATACGTTGTGGGACTTGCTATACGATATTCCTGCAGTAATATTTTATCCGATATACGCTGTAGTAAACAACTCTAAACTGCAAACTTTAATGTAAGGATTAGTGCATATAAATGCATTCATACGGATATCAGTTTCACAATCTCATTTGATTGCACTTTGTATATATTATACACACAATGTATCATTCCATATAGAACTATGTAAATTACATTATGGACTATGTCAGGGATGGTGAACTATTGGCATGCGTGCCATTGATGGCACGTGGCTCAATATTTTGCACGCCACCGATCAACCGCGAATGATTCTTCAATCAAGGAATTTTGAGTAAGAATTTCTCAGTTCAAAGAATCATTAGAAATGCTCAAATTTATTATGTACCCTGAAGTGACATCATTGGATAAACTGAACATGCCCAATTCGAATGGCTGGAAATTGAAGAATTTGAAACTCAACTTATTAATTTCTATTTCAGAATGGAGTGAAACATTTATTGAAACATAGAAAAAGTTAGAATTAAACAGAATATAAGACAAGCAATATAAGTAAAAATGGCGTTAATGAAATTTTGGAAACATTAAATTCGATTCCACATATGTTTAACCATTTGAAGAAGCAGGCTCACGCGCTATTTTAACCAAATTTTCATCGACCTATGCCTACGAGTCGTTGTTTTCAGAGATTAATAACATTAGACTCGCTTATATAGAAACCATTTGCCAGATGACTCCAATTAAGGATGCATTCTGCTAAAAGTAACCTGATATAATTTATTAGTCATGTAATCTGCAACAGCTGAAATTACACTAATGTTACTTTATATAATTTGAATTATACATTTAACTAAAACATTTACTACTATAAAATACAAAATGTATTTTTCTGTAGTAAATAAAGAGTTTTGTGTGGTTAGTATTTAGTTTTATTATTTTCTCAATAAAATCACAAGTCAAAATTATTTGAGACATGTCTATACCTCATTATGCATTTCTTTAGAAAAAATGACACATTGATCCATAAGGGCTCGCCACCCCTGGACTATGTAATAATCGAGATAAAGAGTCCAGAAATTGAATATTTCTGTAAATGAATTTATGTTTAACAAACATTTTTCTTTAGCGAAAAGCTCTTTATTAAAATAAGTAAAAGTGACAGAGTTGTAATTTTGGATTCCTTGATACCACAAATATATATGCATAATGTATAAAGTATTATATATAACATTTTATAATTATACAGGATATTTATTTGTAAGCTATAAATAAAAAAATACCTAACACGTTTATTTATTTTTTAGTTCAGCTATCAGGATAAGGAAATAATACCTCTGCAAACTTTGATATAATTTTATAAGCCAAAGGGTTTAAGGTATCCGACTAGATTAAAAAAGTGCTTTTTAAATGTTTGATGTTTGGTGTTGCTTGGGTCATTAGGGAAAAAAGAAATAAATTATTGAGGAAGAAGGGGTAATACATAAAACTAGAGAGTTTTTTAAGTTCTTTTTATAGCATTTAAATTATCTAACTAATAAGAATATTTTTTTAATTCGTTTTTTAAAGAATGAACTTTTTATGGGCATGTATTTTATGGGCCCTTCAGAGTGTAACAAACCACAGGTTTTAAAACAGCTACATTTAATCACATTTTACAGCCATTTTTAGCTTAGAACATGCAGTAATTTTGACGAAAAATCACGACAACCAAACTTAAATGCTTATAAAATATTTATTTCTTAAAATATTTTTATCCTGCGGTTTGTGAGACTTCAGAGTGATCAAGAAGTATATCAATGACGTTAAATTTTCACAATCTGTAATTTTTTTTTTTTTATTTATGCTTTTTTTCTTAACTTAAAAAAGATTTTTTTTGCTAAATTTTCCTAAAATTTTTTTTTCAAATCAAAGGGCGATACATGTTAGTTATTTAATAGTTATGACTTTTTAAGCTGTTTGTGTTCTTTAAAACAATAAAGTTATTCAAAAAATCAATTTTGTGAAAAATTTATCCCCGAACGTAGTCGGATACCTTAAGAAAGAATTTCGGAAAGAGTCGGTTGAGAAAAATATTTTAATGTGACTAAATTTGGTAAACATATGTTGTAGTTTTGATTTGCATATATTTATTTGAGATTTCTTTTTCGTGTTTAAAGTTCACGAAGACTAAAAATCGTTCCCTATTCACAGATTCTCATATTGACTGTTCCTTATCATTACTTTTCTTGGATTCATATGAGCAAATGTATCAACAACCGGGTCCGTAAGAGTCAGACATGTATTTTTATAAACTAATTTTATAAAAGTTATATCAATAAAAACAAATTTTGTGACCTACTTTAATAAAATATACATCAAGTATTCGCAAAACAAATTTTTTCTAATATAACTGAGAAATAGGATCTAGCGTAAATAATTCACAAATTTATCATCAATCATTAAAAATTACCTACTAGAAAGAAATTTTAACTAAATTAATTTTAATTTCTTATCTCAAATATCTATAATATTTTTGATAAGTTTATCCGATTTTTAGCTTTACGCAGAAGCATTTCTGTTTAACTTCTTGACTAATTATAAAATAACAAATTTTGAAATTTTACTTTCAGTTAACAAAACAAAAACAATACATAACTAATAAATTTCAAACTTGAATCCAACTTGTTCCTAACCTTGAATATATCCCTTACAAAGCTTATTCTCTTATCTAAACATCATTAGGGATGCCAACAATATTCCACTTTCCTACAGAAGCATTCACACTTTGGTTAATTTCCCACAAATTGGCTAAGACCCAGATTCCTCTTTTGTTTGGCTTCCATAACTGAAACACGATGTAGCTACTGGCTAAAGCTCATGTCAAGCAACAGAACCTGGTTCTGGCAGTGAAAGGACTTGCTCAGCGAGCAATTCAGGGACAGATGGTTTCTGCCTTTCTACATTAAGCTTTCTCGAGCCATGTCCTTTCTGTTAATAAGAAAATTTAACTGTAGCTTGTCCATCGTAATTATAATTAATAACTAATGTGTGCTCACGTTAAGTTATTATAAGGAAGAGTGTAATGTTCGTAGAAAAGATATAAGAAGTTTGAAGAATTGAAAATGAAAGAATATTGTGTAAATCTGTTACTGATTCAGAATTATTCAGTAACACCATTTTATTTGTTATTTTAATACAAGATAGGTAATACGCAAAATTATGAAAGGAAAAGAAACAGGTTAATATACGTAAAACAGGGAGAATACTAGAGAAAGGAATCCTACTCTAGGATTTGTATTCATTTTAAGGTTTTGCTTCTTTTCTTTTTTATGAAATCAAAATAAACTCTGTTGAATTGATAAAACCAATTAAAACATACATTGATTGAATTAATTGTCACAGTTATCTTTTAAACATTATTTTGTTATTTAGTCTATATAATTAATTTATAAATTGCCACATTACAAATAAATATTTTCCTATACTACCATACATAAAAAATGCATACAGATAAAGAATATATTCAATATATTATCCTTTATATCCTTTCAATCAAATCACTGCCATTTCCAGCATAAATGTTTTGAAACATTATATTGGAATTTTAGCATTTTTAGCTACGTGAAAGGAGAATGGAGACAATAGATATAGGCCTAATTTTTGAACATGGCTCTGTTTTTTTCTATTATGTCGAGAATTTCTGCTGTACGGGTAAGGTGGATCCATAAAGTATTTCTTAACCTTAAATTCACTGGCCTAATTCAGCGACAGCTTTAGAAATCCTAATAGGTTTACATTTTAATCCAAAGACTGTTTTGGTATCTTCAATTTGAAAAAGCTATACACCCGTGTTTCTCGTTTATTTGTTTTTATCAAATTTTAGTACAATACTCTTTTTGCACCATTTGTTTTCTTGATATATTTCTTAAAACCCAATTTCTTTCTTTTTTAACCACATAGAAAGTACAGTTTTTGCGCTTATTATTTTATTTTATTATACTATATATATATATACGTACGTAAGGGCGGGTGTATTTATTATTAAAAATGTTAAATCCTTTTAGGCTGTCCTAGCCAAAAAATGTACGAGAACTTGCACTGTACAGGTATCGCATTTTCTGACAGAAAAAAAAGGTCTCAATTTTCATGAAAATTCGTAACGTTGCAATTCATGCATCTATGTTTATCATGTAACGAATACAACTTTCAAAATATTCCATAGATTATAAATTTTTCCTTTTAAATATTAAGGGATAAACTTATTTAGCATTACGGTATAGGCAAAATGATGCAAAATACATTTTTTATCAGACAAAAGTAGGTCAACTTATAAAAATGATTAGAATGATAACATAAGTTGGTCTTTATAGGATAGTGAAGCAAAATATAACATTAAAGTTGGAGCAGATTTATACCTCAAAAAAAAGCCCAAATTTGGGTGAGTGTGTGAGTGAATATTAACGTCGCACTGTTCAGCTACACGAGGGCTTTTGGCGACGGACCACGTAATTTTGAACCATGGTCAAGTGACGTGGATGACACCTGAGCTGGCACCCCTCTTCGAACTACCACATCACACCAAGCCCAAATTTGGGTCCTATTCCTTAACATTTAGTGAAATAATGAAAAATATAAAAGAGCAATATGATGAAATCGGTTGTTTGGAAAGAGTTGCTTACTTTGGTATATAAGGCTGGCAGTAGAGTATTTTTCCAGCGGAAAGAGTTTAACATAATTGAGTTCAGTTTTCATTTTTAGACGAAAAAAACCTTGATATACCAACACTTATTATTTTTTTTTCAAAATTCAAATTTAAATAAATTATATAGTCTGGAATTTGAGATTCTAGACTTTCGCACAGACCAAATACTTATTTTTTATTTGAATATTTTGTTTAAAAATTTTCCCAGGTTCAGATGGATGAAAAATAAATACCGAGTTTAGGTAAAAAAAATAACTTACAGAACTGAACCAGTAAAACAACTGAAAGGTTGTTCCTAAAAGTCCACATGAGATAAAATTCTTATTCTTAAAGTTAGATTCGATACATTAGTTTAAATTAATTAAGTATGACAAACTAGCAACCTTAAATCCATATTCACCTCAAGATGAATATACTTGCGGCTCAACAAATAAAAATATATTGCAAATTTTTTATCAAAAATATTTTAGTATAACTTTTTAAATTTTTAATTACTGATAAATTTCTCAATATCCATGATTTAATTAATAATTGAACAAGAACGTTAATATTCGTCAATGAATTAGAATGAACCTTCGATATTGAAATTATAGCTACCACGTCATCAACTTCTAGCTTTATTTGCCTATTATTAAATGATCCGTTTAGAAATAACAAGGAAAAGTTGTATTTTTTTTAAATCATGCTTTTTAATTTGTGTTGTATTCTGTACCTGATATAATAATTTGGAGAGAAAAAAAAACTGTTTTTTTAATTAAAATTTTTATTTGTGCTAATGATATTTCATCTATTTTAGAGTCTTCCCAATATGTCTATATCAAAACTAAATACTAATAAAACGGAATAAAACTATTTCTTATAGACATTGGTATTTTCAAGAAAAGAGAATAGGCTAAATTCATATGACTTCATAGTCACATCATAAATGCAAACTCGTTTTTCCAGCCAATCAGTTCATGCACTTCGCTTGTGCCAACTTTTAAATTTGCTGTATTTTTTTAAATGCTCCTATTTGTCAACAATAATAACTCATATTGGTAACTAAAATGATCTTTATATAAAAATACACATGTAATATAAGAATTTAAAAATATATATAAAGCATTTTGAAGAATCTTAATATTTTAACCTATTTATCCCATTATCACCTTTGAAATATTATGTAATTTTACAAGTAGAACAAAAATGAACGTCTAATACCAGTTTTAAATTCTATAGAGATCATGTGATTCCATGTATCATGTGACTGTCATGAATTTAGTCCATTGAAGTATTTTTGCTATGATGTATAGAAAAGGTACAACTTTCTACTTCATTAAAAACACCAATTAATATTAATGACTTTATGATATGAATCCCAAAAAATTAATAAAATAAAAACTATACACAACCAAAACTGCATGCAGTGTATGGCCTGGAGTCAGAAATAAATTTGACATCTCTGGTTTAAATCCACATCAATCACCGGTATTACTTAAGATGTGTTTTAGTTACTATAATATATACAAACGATTTAGTCTTCTTTAGACAATTTGAGAGAAATATTACGAATAAAATTGTGTAAGATGAATTTTTTAAAGCATATAATTTTTACGTATCAAATTGTAAGGTGATATTTTAAACACCTACACATAAATATCCCATTTTTCTCATGTTTACACTAACAGCATTTGAAAATAGACATCGGCTCACTGGACGAAATAGAATTAGAAAAAAAGAAAATCAGAAAAGCGCAATGCTAATACAATTAAATTAACATCAAACTTCATCACTTAATTTTAACACAAACCTTTTTGACACAATAGACAATCGTAATAGAATTTTGCATGATTTATGTATGTCTTTCACTGCCACGCGATTAATCTACTATGTCTTCCTAAGTCTGTCAGACTAATAGATATACTGTTATTAATCTAGACATTCAGGATCATATTGTTCTAGAATTTTGTACAAATGATTAATGCTCATATCCCTAATTTATTCTAAACGTGTACATAGACGTAACGTTTGCAGTTTGCTTGGACGAACAATATAATTTTTAAAAGAAAAAAAAATTTTTCATGTCCAACACATGGTTGAGCGACACTGTTTCCTAATTTTTCCGGTACGCCTGGCTAGAACATATCTTTATGTCATTAATCATGATTTTTTTCCTTTTGCATGTTTACGCGTAGTGAAAAAGTTCATTAATTTTAAATAACTTGCAGGAAAACAAACACTATTTGCTATTTTAATAATAGGGCCTTATTTATCTTTAAAATGAGATAAAAAAAACATTATATTTTTATCCCATTTTCTCTTTATAAGCTGATACATATATGCATTGCTTTTTGCGTGCACAGAAGGCATGATACATTGAAAAATTTACAAATTAGATAAATAAATAAATATGACATTGTATCTGTCTTGAAAAATTTGAATTATTTCAAAATATGATTACTTAATATTGATAAAAAATATGAAACATAATAATTTTAAAGAAATGTTTTTTGAAAAGTGTTACAACTTCATCCGTATACATGATTCATAGAAAAATATACACGTGTCTGTATGTGTTGGCATGCTCGTGCGTGTGTGTATATTAATGGTTCAATTCTTTTCA
>BMAV01009681.1:0-36678 GCA_019973955.1 Trichonephila inaurata madagascariensis
AAAAAAATTTTTTTCTCATAATTATAAATATTTGTTTTCTCTAGAATTGTTGAAAAAGTAAATTATTCATAATTTGATATTTACGCGACTTCTATTTGTAAAAATATATAATTCACTTTCGTATTTATAAAAGGCTGTAATTCATTGCTTTGGAAAAAAAAAACAAAAACTGTAACTTAATTAAGTTGACTTAAACAAGGCCTTTTTTTTATTTAATTTTGAAGTAATAACAATTTAAAAGGTGAATCGTTGAAAAGTATTGACCAATCGATAATATTTTTTAAAAAAACATAGACTTCCCATTGAAAATATTTTACGAAGCGAGGGCTGAAGTGTAACTCCGTTCAGACTCACACTCAAGTCATCCCCTGTTCTGACAAGATTGGACATGCATAAAGGCATCCACGTGCATCTTACACGATGAGAAAGGGGGAGCATCTACGTCATATCGACATCCAATCAGAAAACTGCAAGAAGCTGTATACCCCTCAACACTTATCTAATCAGAGAAGAAGCTGTATACCCCTCAACTCCTCCAAAAGCAAACCCCTCTTGTTACACGTGGCGCGATGGGGGGAGGAGAAGGGGATTGGCCCTCCCTCCTTATCTAACAGGTTGAGAGGGGGGAAGGGGGGGAAGAACCCTCCTGTTGGACGATGGCTCCGTTGGCGGGGAGTTTGATTGACAGGTGACACGCCCCCTTCTATTGCTCTCCCCCTGGACCTGCTATTACTACTACTGTCATATCTTTGAGGGGCCTTAGCTTGTAGGCGAATTCTAAATATATATCTTTGGATACCACCTCTTCGGGTATTTCATACCTTGCACGTGAATCGCCGTTACAGTTCTGAATGCATGCGCACGTTTTAAATCTTCCTTATACTATGGCGTGTTAATGTAGTTATATATGACGATGAAATGTGATATTTAAGTAATTTAATAGATACAGTATTTAACAGATATAGTAAAACAGTATTTTCGGATGAAGAAATTCTGATCGTGATTATGATGAGGAAGAAGCAAATGATGAAGAGTATAACAGCAAGTAGGATTCCTCCACTGAAATCGATCCAGACTTAGAAGAGGGAGACACAGTTAGAAAAATACATGTTTTATATGTATAGACACATAAACATTTGCGAAGAAAACGTGACTTTAAAGGAGACAACTGGTACACATCCACTTTCAGATGAATTTTTGAAAAGAAAAAACACATATTGCTGGAACAATAAGAGAAAATAAAAAAGAAATTCCAAAATAAGATATAGACGGTATATAGCTCTTTAATGAAATAACTTCATTCAAATATATTTTTCCTGGTAAAAAACCGCCAACTGATATATTAGAAATTATAGTGAAAACTGATCTTATTCCCTGTTTTCCCAGTTTCGCTCTAGCATTAAGAATTTTTTTAACCTAACCTGTTTCTGTAGCTTCCTATGAAAAAAGTTTCAGTAAATTAAAAATCATTAAAAATTACTTGAGAAAAATTATGGAACAAGAAAGGCTTTCAGATTTGGCCATAGTCTCAATTGAATCCGAAATCTCAGAAAAAACTGATTTAACCGAAACTATTAACAAATTTGCTTCTCAGAAAGCCAGAAAAGTTATTTTATAGTTACAGTAAAATCTGGCGTATAACGTGCCCCTACACATATTCGCCGTATAACACGCACATCCTTTTTTTACGAAGAAACCTGAAATGCATCTGCGCAATGATCTTATCTTTTGAAGTCCTTTATTCGAATATTATTCCAAGCTTTAGTAATGTTCATAAGAAATGTTATTTCTTTCACAGAAACAGTATTTCGATATATGTAAAAGTCTGATCTTTTTCTATGCTCATTTATTTTGCATTTTTAAAGCTCTCATTTTTATACCCGGCGTATAACGCTCAACCGTAAATTTCGATCTTATTTTTTGAGTTAAAAGTGCGCGTTATACACCGGATTTTACGGTATAGTTTATTACTTAGTCTTAGTAGAAGGACAGATTTATATACTTTTCGTTTCACGAGATTTGTGCCTTAGAGTATTTATTTTTATTAGATTGTATTTTTTGAGTAAATTCTTTTGTTTTGCATTTATAATTATAAAATGTTTATTTTTATTTTAAAGGTTATATTTTTGTTAGAGAGAGGATAGTTTATTATTTTGTTAAAGCATTTTGTCGCTATTATAACTCATTACCTGGCCAAAAAATGAAGTTCTGCACTTCAAATTTTATTTGAGTTATTATTAATGTGTTTTACTTTTTATTCCTATATAAGTAGATTTTTTAACGTCAACGTTAAGTATTAGTCAAAATATGAAAAGTTCTCTAGGGGCAGTATATTAGGTGTGTGTACGAGGGCGGCCGATACCCTAGGATCGGCCCTGTTCTTGGTATCTTATCAGTATATGAGAACTACTTACCCTACATGCATAAGTGGTTATATGATAAGTATCGATTTTCTATTGGCCCACGTTTATTGCTTTGTACTATTTAATACAGATTTTTCCATTTCTCGTTAGTTTACTAGCCGATGCCTTAAAATGCAGTCTGTTGAAGAATTTTTCGAAAATTCTGATTTTCTTCTTAATACCCAGATTTTTGCAACAAGTGACTTTGGAGATTTTACATCATCTCAATTAGATTCTCTGTTCGAAGATGATGTCACTGAAGAAAAAATATGTTTTTGTTCTTTTTGTAATAAGACTTTTAAACATAAGAAGAACTTGAAGAGGCATAAAATCAATGTACATGGAACGATGAAAACAAATGCAACCATTGAATAAAAACTTCGAACCCATAGCCTCAAACGTCATCTAAAGTTGCACGAAGTATCTGGGGAACATCTTTGAAAAAAACGACAAAGATTAATTCTTTTTCCTCAACCTGGACCATTGGGATATCAAGCTCCTGCGGTGAAAAAAAGAAGAAATAACACCAAAGTCGTGCTTGTCAGAATATTTTTCAAACATATAATTTCAACCGACTCAACTTTTTTAAAATTTAAATGGCTTTCTCCAAATTTTAAGGAAGAAGTTATAAGAATAGTTGAAAATAAATCCAAGGAAAAAGAATGGTATCAAGTGGTACGTTTGCATCAAAGTTCGTTTTTTTAAAAAAACTATAGAAACTGAAGAAAATGTGAATCGCTTTTTCGATCGATTTGTGTCTCCCCAAAGAATCCCAAAAAAAAAATTAAACAAGTTTTTTAAAAAATACATCGTCACGGAAGAATTTCGGGGGAAGGGGAAACGATGGTTTTTTAGATGAAATTTACATTTGGAATAAAACATGTCCTATAAACCACTAGCACCTCTTCTACATCCCCTTCCAAAAATTATAGCGAAGAAAAAATTTTGAAATAAATGAAAAAACAGCGATAAAAAAAATTTTTTATGGTGCTTTTTTACTGCTCTTCATTGTGAACGTTCTGCCAACGAATTAAAAAACCTTTTTCGTTCGAAAAAAATTAATTGTAAGGGTATTGATTTTCCTACACCCATATCGCAAATGGGAAAAGAAGGGAATAAAAAAATTATATCAATAAATGTTTTCGGCTTTAAGGAGAAATTTTTCCCCAAAATTACTACGTCAAAAGAAGAAACAAACATATAAACATTACAAATTTTCCAAGGAAGAAAGAAACTTTTCTCTAAAACTAATATGAGTAGCTTACTAAATCATTTAACAAGTCATGAACATAAAGTTTTTTTTTGGATTATTGCTTTCTTCGATTTAAATGAAGAATTTTGAATCAATCAAAAAGCTGTCAAAATCAAATGTACAAAAAAAAAAAATGCCGACAAAAGGGGAAAAAAGGGTTTGAATTTAGCAATCAAAAATTCAAACTACCCTCCCATATGGGAAAATAAAACCTGGAATGTACCCTAGAAAAGAAAGTTCTTGTGAACAAGACCCAAAATTTCATCAACTGAATCCATGCGGCATTTCCATGTGGTTTTTGGACCAGATGGGCGATGATCCCCCTACTTTTTTAAGGGGAAAAAAATGCCATAGATCAATTTCTACAAAGCTCTTAGATGAAGAAAAATAATTTTTGAACCTTGCGTTATGTCAAGCCTATGGTTTTTTCTAAATGAAAAAAATTTTTTAAATCTTCACAATCGGCATCTGTGAAAACCTCCAATGGAGATGCTGGGGGACCAGATCATTAACCGGAGCTTACAGAGGGAACAATAGCTCAATTTAAATTTTAAATTAGAAAATTACATTCCTATCATAATTAATAATTTACGAAATTATGACGGACACTTTTTAATTCAAGGAATTGGAAATTCAAAAAAAGAGAATTCAATGCTTTCCCCAAAAAAAAGTAAAAAGTTTATTTCACTCAAGTCATTACGTTTCATTGACTCTTTTTAATTTTTAAATCTTTCTAAAAAACTTTCAAAACTTAAAGCCCCCTTTATCTTTGTAATAAATATTTTTAAGTAATCAATTTTTAGCTAGAAAAGGTTGCTATCCATAGAATATTTTACCCTTTTTTAAATTTTATGAAACGCAGCTCCCTCCTCAATCAGCTTTTTTTTAACAGTCTGACAAATGAAAAAAGTATCTAAAAAGACACAATATGCTCATCAAATATGGAATATATTTAAATGCGTACTTTGGGGGATTATCTATTTGTATGTAACCAGACGTATTATTATTTTAACATATTTTGAAAAATTTAGAATTCTAGTCAAATTACTACAAAATTGAATTTTCCCTATGGCCCCGGGTTTTTTTGGAAGCGTTTTAAAAGTACGTTGGGGCTTTTAACTGATATAGACATACTTATTCATCAAAAAAAGGGAATGCAGGGGTTTCGATGATTAGTCATCGCTACGCTAACTAACTGCGTATTTATCAACCTTTATTCAATCTTTCCCAAAGTTATTTATATATTTAGATCAAACAATCTCTATATGGTTGGGCAATGTCACAACATTTACCTAAAACGACTTTTTCCCGGACGTGAAGACGTTAATTTCATGGATGTACCAAACGATTCGGATGGTTTATATATTTGAAGTTGACTTAGAATATCCGATGAATTGCACGACTTGCATAATCTATCCATTAGCCCAGAAAAAAAATTTAAAATAATCTCTGAATTTCCCCTATACTAAAAAAAATTCAAAAATTCAGTATTTTAAAAACGAAATCTGTAGAAAAATTGGTTCCCCAACTTAAAAAAAAAACAAAAATTTTTTCATTATAGAAATTTGACGTTATATGTACAATTAGGTTTAAAGTTTAAAAAACATAAAATTCTAAAATTCAAACAAAGTCCTTGGTTAAAAATTATATTGATTTTAAACTGAACATCGAAAAAGAGCAAATAAAATTTTGAAAAACTCTCTTTAAACTTTTAAACAATGCCGTGTTTGGGAAAAAAAATGGAAAATTTACCAATAAGTTTAAAATTGATTTAGTGAATAGTGGAAAAGAGCTAAGAAATTGATAGCATCCCCCGCATTTCATGATTATAAAAAAAAACGACCTTGTATCTATTCAAAGAAAACTTTCTTTTATTGAACAGACCCATATATTTGGTTTTCAATTTTAGCCTTAAAATTTTAATGCAATTTTCATTATAATTATATCAAAAAAATTATGCAAAACGCCAAATTATTATTTCAATACAGATTCTCTGTGTTATATTATTTCAACTTCAGATATATATGATATGCTTTATAATTCCATTGAAATTTTACCTAATATCCTCCAAATCATTTTCTTTTTTAATCCCTGAATAATAAAGTTCTCGGAAAAAAAGAAAGATGAGTTAAACGGATGGTAGCAACTGAATTTGTAGGTCTCAAAAAAAATTAAATAAAAAATTAACTTTGAAAAAAAAACAAAAAGGGGGACATAGATCATTTTAAAAGTAAAATTTTCATGAAGACTATAAAAAAATTTCCTCATAAATAAGTATAGAAGTCTTAAAATTTAAATCCCTTAACAGTTTTGGGCATCTCTCGCGTTCTTTTCCTAACATAACCCTACGTTTTTTGACGGCCACGATTAATGGAAAAAACTTTTCCAACCCAATTCTAAGAGGAAAACGAAGCAAAAATGAAATAAGATATCCTTTAAAAGGATAGAAAGTTTAGTGAAAAGGGGATGGAAACCCAAGAAAAAAGTTTAAGTGTGGAAAAGTTGGAATTGTGTTTAGACGGCCTCCCTCAAGAATCACGAAGACGCCTACCCCCGCGAATTACAAGAAGTAACTATTAAACACCAGTACATAAGTCTACCTGAACGTATCACTGTCGTTGAAATTTTCAACCAAGGTGGGGAGGATTATATTCCGAAAAGCTAGTATAATATAGAAAGCGAGTTTAGGGTGAAAATTTAAAGTTACATTTTGATAAGTGACCTATTTGGGATCGGGACTTAAAAAAAAATCGGGCATATTTTTGGTTTATTCTCATTTAAAAAAATAAGTTTGTTGTTATAAAATAATTTGAAAATTTCCCTTAAAAAAAAGTCATATTAAGAATTATAGAATTACTCACCCCTTCCAATAATCCCACACCTCTAACTTACGCGGAACCCCAAGTCAAAAAGCAAATGACAGATGGCTATGCCCAAATGGCCCCCCGAACACTTATAATTTGAGTTAGGAAATTCCAGGATTTGGTAAAACCTGAAATGTGTTTTTCCGGTCTGAGAATATCACGGGAGTTCCTTGAGACTATAGATAATCAAATAAAAAGTTACTTGAAATCCCAAGTAACTTGGCATGTCCCATTTTGAAAAGTAAATCTCGGGGAAGGGCTCAAGATTGGTACTCAATTTTGGATCGGGGGGGTGCAAGATACAGCCACGGTTTTCCCCGCGCACCCTCGGCTGAATTAGCGAAAGCTTTTCCCGCAATAAAAAATAAGAAAGAATTGGAGGCTAGGTTTTTTCGCGTCACAGCGGGGAAAAAAAATCGGGAACCAACAGACTTTGTGAAGATTTACAAAAAATTCATAAAAGTTTAGAGCTAAGGATGTCGCAGGGGAATTGGTTGATCACTTTTTTGTTAGACTCGAACCACAGATCCAGGACTACGGGGGAAGTGCGCAACCGCAGAAAACCGTACAATTTTTGAAATATTCAAATTTTGGGAAGAGAGGTATTCTAAAAATTTAAAAAAGGGGTTCCCAGAATAGGGATAATGGGGAAAAGACGAGGTAAAAAACGCGCATGGGATGCCTAATTTTGATGCTAATCACAGAAACGGGAGAAATTCGGGAGGTTGGGCGTGAGACCAAATAAGGGAAGAAATGTTTTTAGGGGGAAACATATGAGAATACCCGTCAAAGTAATAGGGGTTCGGGGAGGAATGGGATTTCAGAATGATGATCAGAGATTCAACAAAAGGGGGGATACCAAATTGAAATGATCGAAATATTAATTTTAAAGAGGGGCCCGTGGGAAATGGGGGTTCGGGGAAAAATTTTTGGTCGAGGCGATAGGATGCAAAGGGACGATTGAATGTTGTAAAAATAAGGAAGTTCATCTTCAAAAAGGAACCCCGGGGAGATATCAATTAAACTTTCTCCGATATGTATATCACCCTTTAGAGCTTCCCCACGTTCCTATTTTATTAAATAAAACTTTTTTAAAACCCCATGGGACACCGGAGCAGATAAAATCATTTAAAATGGGAAGTTATATAGAAAATTTTTTTTTATAAGCAAATTAAAAAATCGCGAGCGCAGGTAATCACAAAGCCCGGGGGAGCGAAATCCCAAAAATATAGGAATTGTAGAATTGAATATTCGCATCAGGCAATTGAAAGACCTTTGTCTTTTCCTGTGGTGAAGGTTTTGGGAATACCCATGTATTCTAGGTGTTGTTTTTTATAAGGGATCAAGGATTATTTTAGATTTTGATCAAAAAAAAACGTTGGAAATTTCCAAGTTTTCGCTGGTTGAAGATAATAAGGTAGAAAAAGGGGAATTTGCGCGTTGATATGTCAGAAAGGAAGAAAATATTGTGGCAAAGTTTTATAAAAAAAATTCTGTGCAAAGTAAAACAGGAAAAAAAGTTAATTGTGCAAAATCTGAGATTTAGTACCACTTCGCGGAACAGTTAATAACAGAACAAAAGCATGACCCGGGGAAATTTGGGCATATCTATAGATATTTAGAAAAACCCCGGGAAAATAACCCCGGTTAAAATGCAAAGATATGGGGAATTGGCCCAAGGGCTTTTGTCCAATTGAAGGTTTTTTATTTTATGCGAAAAAAACGCAACGTCAAAGGGGAAAAACGTGTATACATTCCAAAGTCTTTGGGAAAAGAAATAATGAGAGAATTTTTACGACAAGCCAATTGGGGACATTTTGGGGAGATTTAAAAATTATCATTAAAAAGGACGTTTGTTATTTCCCCCTATAAGGGGAAAAAAAATTTATTGACTTTTTCCCCGCATGCCAATTTCCAAGTTAATAATTATAAAAAAGCGTTACCAGCTGATCGATTAAATCCGATTGTATCAAATTATCCAAAAAGAGATAGGGTTTCGTTAGATTTGTTTGGGCCCCGTATCCTATATCAAAATAAGACGTAATCGTATATTTTAGTAATTTAAACCCATCATTTCCCGCAAAAGGGCTGAAATTATACCTCTTTAAAAAAGGGCCCGTCTTGGAAAAAGGGGTATTTTTTTTACTTTTATATCGCGTTTTGGGGGCTCCAATAAAATTCAAATTTATAATGGTCCCCAATTTATATCCAAAAATTTTTTAACATTTTTGTGAAAGAGGCATAAGGAATGTGAAGACTGTTGCATATAGGCCACAAGCAAATCGGAATGAAAGAGTTAATCGAGATATAGTGCAAAAGATTGCAAATTATGTTTAAATCAACCCCCGATATTTGGGATCAATTTTTCGTGAGTTTCTTACGCTAATCGTACGGCAGTGAATGAAATAACGGAAAAAACCTGCGGAATTATTTTTTTGGGGCGAAAAATTTATTACACCCCTTTCAAAAAATTTTGTAAAAGATTTCCCCGAGATTTTGGGTCGGGAAATTCAAAAAAAACAAAGGAAAAAATTTTTTAATGAAGCTAGACTAAGTAAGAAAACTAAGCAGAAAAAAGGGGGGAAAGATATTATAATAGACGAAGACGGATATACAAATTAAGGTAAATGATTGGGGCTTTTTTTAGAGATGCAACCCCTTTTTAAATTCTGCAGCTAATTAAATCTGGGTCCCCAAAATTTAAAAAAATAATTTAAAAGGGCCCTGAGAGTATTAGAAGTAAGGAATAAAAATTGTAATATGGAAGTCAGGAAAAAATTAACTGTTAACGTTGATCAAAAAGAATATATCGTTTTAGGGAAAAGTGACGAGGTCGAGTTAGGGAAAAGGGACCCGGGTAGTATTATTCCCGTCAGGAAAACGAAATTGAAAAAGCCCCAAAAAAGATCAAATGAGTCACACTATAAAAAAAAAATCTGCTGAAACGGGGTTAGAGGAAAAAAATGATTAATCTCCAATCAAAAAAATATAAGAAAAAAAAAGGATAGGGGCCCATAAGCGCAGATCACTTTTCAGATCGCTTCCTAGCCCATTTTACAAAAAGACAGAAAAAAAAAAAAAAGGAAGGCTAGCTAAGGGGAAATTAAAAAAAGGGGGTTGGGTCGGGGGGAAGCGGGCCACAGAGAAAGTGGCAGAGAAATTGACCCAAAATATTAACAAAAAACCATTCCTTTTTTTCCCGTACTATTTTATATAAGTAGGGAAAAAAAACAAGATGGGGGACAATTGGAGTTCCGGGTGGACCGACGTACAACCTGCGCCCACGCCAGAGAAAAAATCAGAAGCCCGACCGGCCAAGGAAACATCTGGAGTTCAAGATAGGACATATGACTGGGCCTACGCCAGAGAAAAAGGGTTTAGGAGTCCTGGGCCGGCCAAGGGAAAAAAAAAGGCCAAAACAAGGAAAAGCCGAAAAAAGAGACTACAAGCCCTCCCGCAGGCAAAATAAAGAATTCCAGTGCAAACCAGAATGAGAAGAGGAAAGAACAGTGGTAGCATTGTCATTACAAGGGGGTGTGTGTGGGGACTAATTATAAAATTGGGGTTTTATTGTTTCATTTTTTTTGATCTTTCCAACAAGGGGCGGAAGAATTATTGCAAAAAAAAAAGGGAAATCTCGGGGGGTGTTTAAATTATAATCCAAGCAAAAGTTGACACTACAATGAGGGATATTTATTTTTTGAACTTTTACTTGTAAAAATTTTTTTCTCTTTTGGAGAAAACAATTGTAATTGCACATTTGTTTGCTTCGATGTATGACTTCGTGAGATGCGACAATCCTTTGGTTATTTGTTTTAATGGTTTATTGAAAAATGTTTGTAATTGTATAATATGTATATATATATAGGTTGTTGTATTGTTCCGTATTAAGATGCATCTGGTTCAGGGAAACGCGGCGTAGTCAGGGCACTAACAATATTAACAGCGCTGCGCGGCTCATTGGAAGTTTTATGGAACTAGATGGGTGATGGAAAAGAAAATTTATTGTGATTTACAAATGATATATAATGCATAAAAATTGTGAAACTTATTGGTATTATGTAAATATAGATTTGACAAAGTAACTTAGAGAGTTTTTATTTCAGGGTGACAGACCCTGAAAGTATTGTGCCATAGCTGATATGTAACCTCAACTCGGAGCAGTGGAGCCGGACTCCCAGCTCCCTATTGAATGTTTATCCTGATGCAGAGTTTGGGTCTGCGCACCCAGGAAAAATTCAAGTAGAAGGTTTAAGTGTATCAATATTTAAGTTGAGTCAAATATAGAGTTAAGTACATATGTAAAAAGTGAGAATATACCATTATTAAACAACAATTGTTAATGTTGGCCTAGTTAATGGAGTAAAATTTATTGTGTATCTGTCACGAGTTTAAATTTAAAACTAAGTTGAATATTAAATTTAATTCTACGATGAATAATGAAAATTAAAGTCAAGATAAATATTGGAAATTATAGAAGTTAAAATGAGGATTCAAGGTTAAAATTTAAATAAAACTCAGAAAGCGAAGAGATTTAGAAGTAAAAGTTTAGGCACGTAATTTATTAAGGGCATTGAGAACCCTTAAATAAATCACGTTTTTCTTCTTGGAGGGGTTGTGACATCTCTCGCGTTCTTCTTCTAACATAACTCCTACGTTCTTTGACGGCCACGATTAATGGCAAAACTTTTCCAACCCAATTCTAAGAGGAAAAACGAAGCAACAATGCAAATAAGATATCCTTTAAAAGGATAGAAAGTTTAGTGAGAAGGGATGGCAATCTTAGAGAAAGCTTAGTGTGGAGCAGTTCGGAACAAGTGTTTAGACGGCCTACTCAATCAAGGAGACGCCCACCCTCGCCATTAGTTACAAGAAGTAACTATTGCACACCAGTACTTAAATCTACTTGAACGTATCACTGTTGTTGTGTCTTCAACCAAGGTAGGAAGGTTATATTCCGAAAGCTAGTATAATATAGAAAGCGAGATTAGATAGATAATTAAGTATATTTTGATAAGTGATCTAGTTGCGTGATCTGACTTAAATAATCGGCATACTTTGGTTTATTCTCACTTAATATACGTTTGTTCGTTATATATAAGTAATTTAAGTTAAATTCTTAATAAAAGTTGTATTAAGAATTATAGAATGTCTCATCCTTCCGATAATCCCACACCTCAAATTACGCGGACCCCCCACGTCATAGCTATCAACAAATGGCTATGTCACAAATATTTTTGTGAGAGGAGGAATCCTTTTGGCCACCGCTCCCGAGTAAGTTCAAAACATCTCTCTCTCATTCTCCAGTCAGCGAGGTTCGATTCCTCTGGGGTCACAAAAGGGTTTGCGAGGTCAACCACGCCTTAACATTTTATCTGTAGCTGTAAGATGCACGTGTGTATGTTGGTCTGATTCTTCGAGGGTCAAAAGAGGTGGCGAGATTGCCCCCCTTAGCCCTTTCATCGACAGCTGCAAGATGCTCTTGTGAAGGTCGTGCCCACAAAAGACGCCGATCCCCGTTGGGAGATACGACGTTACACTATGTTGCTATGAATATTGATTTTCTTTGCGACCCACCTTGAGATAAACTTTGCTTATTTGATCCAAGTTAGCCTTTGAGCTCGACACCCTTTGAATCTACAGTATTCAATCAATCCTAAACATCATTGCCTGTTTGTATTTAGAAAAAAGAAGTTATATACGATTTCTTTTAATTGCCTAAACCTCAAAAGTATTGCTAAAATCTTTACGGCGAGTTCACTTTGACGCAAGTATGAAAAGGGAGACCATATTATATGCAGAAAAAAAAACTGAAACAAAACTGAAAATTTGACACGGATGAAACAAATATAAATCGATAACGTAAGCAAAATGATATAATTTTTACTTAAATAATTCGTTCATATTCTTCTATAATACATTCTTTTTTTAAACATAGCAAATGCATTGGATGGCACGGAAGACGATGCCAGCACCAATTCCTAAGTCAACTGTGACCATGAGAGTGATGAATCATTTTCAAAACATGATACTGACGTTTAGAGTATTTATAGGTTCATGTATGTATTTGAAAGTTTTTAACACTGGTAAAATAAATAAGTTATTAACTTCTTATTATTTCTCATTAAAATTTTTTAAGGATCTTTCTTAAGAATTGGATATTGAGGAATTTTTCACACAATTTTTTTTTCTTCTTAAAAACGTGTAGAGAATCGGGAGTTCGTCTTGGAATCGATGGTGGATTAGACTCGAGTAAATATGGTAATTTTGTTTGAAAAAATGAGGTGCTCAGAAACACGGTAATTTTATTATTCTAAGTGAGTTAGGCAACCGGTAAATCATTTCAAGGTCATTCATCACCATAAAATGTGAACAGAGAGAATAATTTGAAATGCTCAGAAATGTTTTAAATTAGAGAGAAAAAGTCGAATCACAAGAGAAAAAGTTCGTTATAAATATTGTGACATAGCCATCCTGCGATAGCTATGTCGTGTAGGATCCGCGTAAGCTAGAGGTGTGGGATTATCTAAAAGATGAGACATTTTGTAATTCTTAACACAATTTTATTAAGAATAACTTAAATTACTTAATTCTAAATAACAACTTTTTTTAAGTGAGAATAAGCCACAAATAAAACTGAATATTCAAGTCAGATCGCAACTAGATCACTTATCTTAATTATATTTAATTATCTGCCTAATCTAACTTTCTATACAAAATATTACCTTTATAGAGTAACCCTCCTTCCTTGGTTGAAGACACTCCTATTCTGCTACTTGTAAATAAGTATACTCAGGCACTATTAATCCTTCTTATAATTAACAATATTAACGAAGATGAGGTATCCTTCTTCCTTGTGTTGGTCGTCTAACATTTATTCCGATCTGTTCCCCACTAAGTTATCTCTAAGATTGGTCCCATCTCACTAAACCCCACCCTTAAAGTATATCTTATTTGATTTTCGCCCTGTTTCTCTTTTTGGTATTGGGTTGGAAAAGTTTTCCCATTAATCGTGGCCGTAAAAACGTGGGGTTTATGTTAGAAAAAGAACCGAGAACGTCACAACCCCTCAAGAAAAAAAAACGGATTTTTTTAAGGGTTCTTGCCTTAAAAAAACTGCCTAAATTTTATTTCTGAATCCTTCCCTTCTAAGTTTTATTTAACTTTTAACCTTGAATCCTCTTTTTAAACTTCTTAATTTCCAATATTTATCTTGATTTTAATTTTCATTATTCATCATAAAATTTAAAATTTTAATATTCAACTTAATTTTAAATTTAAACTCGTGACAATAAATTTTATTCCATTAACTGGGCCAACATTAAAAAATTGGTTTAATTATGGTCCATTCTCACTTTTACATATATACTCTTAAAGTAACTTGTTTAATACACTTAGGTTTTCTCAATTTTTCCTGGGTGCGCAGACCCAAACCTGCATCACAATCTTATATGGACTAATTTCGGCCCACTGTTCCCCCGGTTTTTGGGTTTTAAAAAAAGGTTTTTTTAAACTTTTTTAATTAAAAAAAGGGTTTTTTTTTTAATTTTTTTTTTAAAAAACACAAAAAATTTTTTTCCATGCCCGGGTTCACCCCTGAAAATTTAAAACCCCTTTCCCTGGAGTTAAAAACCTTTTTCAAATTTTTCTTTTTTAAAACCAAAAAAAATCCCCCCCCAAAAAAAAAAAAAAAAAAGTTTACAATTTTTTTCCCAAAAAAAATTTTAAAAAAATTCAAAAAAAAAATTCCTCATTTATGAAATTTTTGCAGTTTTTTTTAAAACCGCCGGGAATTTTTTTGCTAATTTCTTCCGACCCTTTTGGAAAATCATAAAAAAAAAAACAATACAACCTTTTTTTTTTTTTCCCAAACCAAGGAGGGTGCACCACGTTTTTTCCCTTTTCATTCCTTCTCTGGAATTTTTAACCGTTATTTACCCTTGCCTTTTTTTGTTTTTGTTTCCGGCCTCGGGACCCCTTTCCCTTTCTACTCCTCATTTGGGGTTTTTTCCCTTTTGAATTTCATTGTTTTGTTTTTTTTTCCCCTTAATAAATGTACTAGCAAGGGGTCTTTTTTAAATTTTTGTGTCCCTTTTTTGTTTCCTGGGGTACCCCAATCCCCCCCTTTTCCTTTTCGGTTTTTTTTTTTTTTTCCTGTGTTAAAATCTGGGGCGTTGCCAGGTTTGGTTTTCGGTCCATTTTGTTATTTTTAATTTTTTTGTTTTTGATGGGAAATTTTGTTAAATAGTTTCCCCGACTTTCTTTCCCCATTTGCCATTTAATTTTTTATTCTTTTCAAAGTCTCTTTCCCTGCGTTCTATAATTTTTGGGCATTTTTCCTAAGTGATCGTATTTCCTATACTATATTTTTTTGACCCCGTTAACCGTTAATCTTTTCCCGCCCATTTAAAATTTTATTTTATTTTTTACTTCTAATACTTTTGGGGGTCCTTCAAATTTTTTTTTTAAATTTAGAACAGATTTTATTAGCTGCTGAATTTAAAGGGGTGTGTCTCTAATGCCCCAATCATTTACTTAATTTGTATATCTCGTCTTCGTCTATTATAATATCTTTCCCATTTCCTGCTTAGTTTTCGTACTTAGTCTAGTTTCCCCAAATTTTTTTTTCTATTTTTTTAATTTTAAATTTCCCGATCCACCCGAAATCATTACAATTTTTGAAAGGGGGTAATCAATTTTTGACCCAAAATAACAAAGGTGATTTTCCGTTTTTTCATTCACCGCCGTACGAATAGCGTAAAAAACTCAGAAAATTGATCCCAAGTATCGTGTTGATCATTAACAAATTTAATCATTTCACTATATCTCGATTAACTCTTTCAGTCAATTTGTTTGGCCTATATGCAACGTCTTCACATCCTTATGCCTAATCTTTCACTTAAGTGTTCAAAATTTCGGATATAAATTGGGGGCCATTTTCACTTATTAATTTTATTGGAGCTCCAAAACGCGATATAAAGTTATCAAAAAATACCGCTATATACGAGACGAGGCCTTTTTTTAAATATAATTTCGCCCATTTGTGAAATGATCGGTTATGCAAAAATATAGCATTGTCTTTTTCTCGATATAGGGTACGGGGCCAAAAAATCTAACGTCACTATCTCATTTGGATAATTTGATATAATCGGTTTAAGCCACTGGTAACCCTTTTTTTAGTTATTAACTTGGCACATATGGATGTAGGACATATTGATCAATGAATTTTCTCATGTAGGGAAAAAACAAACGTCCCGAATTTTATGATACTTTTTTAAAACTTTCCCCAAATGTCCGAATTGTGTCATGAAATTTCTCATTATTTCATTCTAAAGATTTTGGAAAGTATCCCATTTCACCCCAACGACGTTGCGTGTTTCGCAAAAAAAACAACCTTCAATTGGGAAGTCGTGGGAAACTACATATGTTGCATTAACCGAGTTATCTTCGGGTTTTTTAAATATCTTAGATATGACCTAATTCTGGGTCATGCTTTGTTCTGTTATTAACTGTTCCCAAAGTAAGTACTAAAACCCCGATTATTGCACAATTAACTTTTTTTTCTATTATACTTTCCCCCTGATTTTTTGCAAAAACTTGCCCCAATATTTAACTTCATTTCTGACCCATTAACTCGCAAATTCCTTTTTACCCAACAAAACCCGCACGAATTTTCAACGATTTCTGATCAAAATCTAAAATAATCCTTGATCCCTTTAAAATCAATACCGAGAATACATGGGTATTCCAAATCTGTAACACATGAAATGACCAAGGTCAACAAAACTCTGATGCGAATATTCAATTCTATCATTCCCCTGTTTTTGGGATTTCCACCCTGTCTGTGATTACCTGGGCTCGCGATTTTTAATTTGCTTATAAAAAAAAATTTTCTATATACTTCTTCCGATATAAAAAGATTTATCTGCTCCGGTGTCCCATAGCGCTTTCAAAAATGTGTTATTTAATAAAATAGGAACTGGGTAAGCTCTACGGGTGATATCATATCGGAGAAAGCAATTTTATTTCTTTGCCGATTCTTTTTTGGGGTTTATCTTTAACTGTTACAACATTTAATCGTCCCTTTTGACCTATCGCCTCGACTGAAATTTTTCCCCGCCCCTATTTCTACGTCCCCTCTATTAAAATTTTCATTTCGCTATTTCGAAATTGGTAACCCCTGTCGTTGAATCTCATCTCTATTCTGAAATCTATTCCTCTCAACCCTCTATTTTTTTGACGGCATTCTCATTAAAAAATTTTTCCCCATTTTTGGTCTACGCCCAACCTCAGAATTTCTCGTTTCGGATTAGACAAATAGGGATCCTTGGTTTTTACCTCGTCTTTCTACTATCCCATTCGGATCCCCCTTTTTTAAATTTTTAGAATACCTCTCTTCGAATTTGAATCTTCCAAAGTTGTACCCTGTTCTGCACGCACTTTCCAGAGTCCTGGATCTGTGGTTCGGTCGGGCAAAAATTGATCAACCAATTCCGCCTGCGACATCCCTAGCTCTAAATTCTTTAATTTTAATAAATCGTAAACAATGTCTGTGGGTTCCTGATTTCTTCCCTGCTGTGACGCGAAAAAACTGCTTCCCAAATTTTTTCTTATTTTTTATTGCGGGGAAAAACTTTCCAACACCTTGAGCTGCGCGAAATCCTGGCTGTATCTTGCACTACCCGATCCCAAAAAAATTTAGTACCAATCTTGAGCCCTTCCCTGAATGACTTTTCAAGTAAGCACATGACAGATTACTTGGGTTTCGTAACTGTATTTGATTATCTATTGTCTCAAGGAACTCCGTTAGTTCCCCGACCGAAAAATACATTTCAGGTAATAAACTAAATCCTCCTGCATTACCTAACCCAAATTAATATAGTTTGGGCCCTTGTGACTAGCCATCCTGCGATAGCTATGTCTTTTTGGATCCGGTAAGCTGAGGTGTGGGTTATCTAAAAGATGAGACATTTTGTAATTTTTAACACAACTTTATTAAGAATAACTTAAATTACTTAAATTTTAAATAACAACCTTTTTTAAATGAGAATAAGCCAAAATTAAACTGAATATTCAAGCAGATCCAACTAGATCACTTATCTTAATTATATTTAATTATCTCCTAATCTAACTTTTTATACAAAATATTACCTTTATAATAACCCTCCTTCCTTTTGAAGAAAACTCCCATTCTGCTACTTGTAAATAAGTATACTCAGGGACTTAATCCTTTTTATAATTAACAATATTAACGAAGATGAGCGATCCTTCTTCCTTGTGATTAGGTCGTCTAACACTTATTCCGATCTGTTTCCCTGCTTAAGATTGCCGTCCCATCTCACTAAACCCTCTATCCTTTTAAAGTATATCTTTTTTGCATTTTGCCCTGTTTCTCTTCTTGGTATTGGGTTGGAAAAGTTTTGCCATTAATCGTTGGCCGTCAAAGAACGTAGGAGTTATGTTAGAAGAAGAACGCGAGAGACGTCACAATATGTTGCATAAATATGGCATATATATGTTGTTTTTCTAATTCAAAATGAATAAATGGCCGAGTAATTTCAGAAATCTATCATACATTATGATTCATTCATTATGATAGCATTGTGAGAGACGGGCTCACGCGTCTTTTCTTTAACATGTCCTTTGGGTTCTTTGGGGGCCAAGATTAATGGCAACTCTTTTCCAACCAAAACCCAAGAAGCGAAACGTGGAGCTGAAATGCAAACGAGATAGCCTTTAAATAATAGAAGTTTCAGTAAGTCGAATGGCAATTTGGGGAATATTATGTGAGAGATTGATACAAGCGTGAATTGACAGCCAGTAGAAGTTACCTTGAAGATAAAGCCATTAGGTCAAGGTGCATACCATTGCAAGCGTGCCCAGACGTCTCTTCATAGTATTGAAGCTACGATCAAATTAAGGTAGGATTGACTTTTGATATTAGGACTTGTAATATTATTAGATATGAGATTAGGTGGGTTAGATATTGATAGTGGTCTAAGTTACGCGATTCGGTATAACTATTATTGTGTGTTTGTTCATCGTAGATTCTCTCATAAATATATTATCTAAATTGCTAGAGGTTTAAGTTACATTCTTAATAAAGTCATATTAAAAATTTAAAAATGTCTGTTCTTTTTGTAAATCCGACACCTCTAGCTCACGCGGATAATCAAAGAAACGGTCACCCTAGGGGGGCGGTTTCACATTATATAAGGTTATTTATTTTAGTGATAGAATTTTTTTTTTCCTCTGCCATCCAATACTAAATAATTGAATCACTGTAAATTTAATTTTTTTAAAAAAAGAATGGGCAAATAATGTATAAAAAGTGAAAATATGGTGAAAACAGAGAAAGACGAAAAACTTTTCCTGCTCCGCTTACAACAGTGGTCTTCAAAAATTTCAACTCACGGAGTCCCTAGAACTGGAAGGCTTGCTTTCGTGGAACCCCTAGAACTAGAAAGTGTTTTCGTGGAGCCCCATTCCATACACGAAGAATGTATCTCTAAATAATATTTAAAGTAGATTAACATGTTATAGGCATTTTATGTAAAGGCAAATTAAAAAAGAAGGTATTTCATTTATTATTAAAAAATTCTAATCTAAATTTTTTAATATAATTTACTGATGAATAATATTAATTTGTGATTCAAGTGTCACCTACCCATGCATTGTATAAATAACTGGGATACATGCTAGTATTTTTTACACAGACTGTCGAAGTCTAGGTCTATTGAGATTAAATGCAGTTGCATTATATTCTGAGTTTAATTAGTTTTTGTAGCCACTTACATTGAGAAATATACACTCACGGACAAAAAAAAATTAGCGTACCAAGAAGGAGTCGTCAAAATGAAACGATTTACATACGTAATAATTACTTTGATTTAAGTAATTGATTGGAAAATCAAAGAAAAATTATCATTTATTTCAGAGAAAAAGACAAAAGAACGGAGGATTTAATACCCTGTTGAACCCTCTCTATATAGCACGATGCGATACGATCGGCCATTGAGGCATACTAGTTCTGTATGATGTCTTGAGACATTTCGATTCCGTATTTGCTGTAATCTTGCCTCTAGTTAATTCAAACTCGTGGGATGCCCAACTCGCCGTTCCATAGGATCCCAGATATGCTCGACTGGAGACAAATCTGGGGATCGGGCAGGCTAAGGAAGGGTAGTAACAGAGTGGAGAGAGTCTTGAGACACCCTTGCCGTGTGAGGTCAAGCATTGTCTTGTTGAAAAGGGGTTCCTGGGAGCCGTTGCATGAGTGGCAACACATGTGGTTGCAGGATGGCAGGGACATACCACTGGGCTGTCATGGTGCCACGGATCAATACTAGGGGGAACCGTGTGTTGTAGGCAATGGCATCCCTTATCATCACACCAGCTGTGGGAGCGGTGTTTCGCTGTAAATCAAAGGCCGGATTGAGGCGTTCACCACGGGTTCACACACGAACACGATTGCCATCGCTGCTGTGATTGAATCTGGATTCGTCGCTGAAGACGACCTGGTTCCATTCCACTGCAGTCCAGTTTCCTCGTGCGTGGTACCACTCCAAACGGAGGCTTCAATGGGTAGGTGTCAAGGGCAGCATATGTAATGGGCGCCACGGTCTCAAATGTCCTTCAGCCAGGCGCCTTCGTATGGTTAGAGCAGACACAGGGGCCCTTAGTGAAGGTGCTACCTGTGCCAGTTGTCTGTACGCGTGCATTTTTTACGATGTGGTGGTCTACTCTGTCTGTCGAGGGTGTCCTGAGCCTGGTCTTCGTGTAAATGACATCTCTCGGATCCGCTGGTCCCAACACCTCCTCAGAACACAATCAGAGAGGCCTAATTGACGAGCTACTCGCCTAGCTGGCTACCAAGCTTTCATCTTGTCGATGATTCTCCCCTCTCAAACTGCGACAGCTGCTCATATCGTCTTTGAGAACGGCATAATGGCATGTCTACCTCAATTCTTCCTTTGTAAACGATTCAGCACACTCAAACAAGCTTTGGTTACCTGTTTTATACTCCACGAAGAACGACGTTAAACGCCCTCTACCGGCTATATGTAATGCGCAATCACGCTGCGTTTCTAATCATTTGCATAACTCCCCGACATGTACCTTCATGCCAAGCTTCGTTACTATCCCGCAATTATTTCTTGGTGCGCTAATTTTTTGTCCATGAGTGTATTTCACTTAAACAAAAGGTTCTGAATGGCATTAAAATGCTTATAGCTGTGTGAGAAATTCGTGTATTTTGCATGAATTTGATCTAAAATTTATAGAAGCTGTTCCTGTTTATATTTAGATTTTAACATCAATGTTGATATGTTGTTTCCTTTCCTTCATTATAGGTGTTGTTTTCCACAAATGTAAAAAGGTCCATTTTTCATTAGAAAATCATTTAGTTTTGCAGGACATTGGGCTAACTAACGAGTATAAAATTATCTTGTGAAACCCAAGATAGTAAACAATAGAATATTCCGTGTCTAGTAGGAAATATAAAGATAAACGTTTTAATATTCTTTTATTATATTATAACAAAATTTAAAAAGTGTTGCAAAATAAAGTTATGATATATATATAAAATTTTCAGTTTTAATGAATAGGGGAGAATGATGAGCTTTAGGTACTTGTAACAATAACAATACAAACTTCATAGATATAGGGAACCTATTTTGCCTACATATTTTTTTTCTTCTCGATTTTTTTATTGTTACGATTGGAACCTCTGGGTATGCCTTGTGCAACCCCAAGGTTCCGTGGAACACAGTTTGAAGACCCCTGGTTTACAATATTCAACAGGGCAAATATCAAAAAGTTTAAGTATTTCAAAAATATATATATAAATCTTTGAATATGTATAGTGTATTAAGTTCCAATGAAATAAAAATCATAATATAGGGTGTTAAATGTGCAACACATGTACGGCGTAAATGGGGCGTCATCATACTGGAGTTTGGAAGTGAGAAAAAGTTCCCCGGGTGATGGATGGAAAGAGAAAGTCCAATATAACGTGGTCACCTAGGGCTAGGGATGTCTTAAAACATGGGCCAACAAAACCCGGCCCAGGCCACGTCTCGTTCTTGACTCAGCCTTAATAAAATCATGCCACGAATAATTTCGCGGTCAAATGTTTTTCCGGTTGTATTCCCCGAAAAAGTTCGAATTTCGAACTATTTGTCAACTGGCTACATGTGATGAGCGTCATCCATGTATAGCAGTGATTCCCAAAGTGGTCTATATGAACCCCCAAGGGTTCTATAACGACCTGCAAGGGGTCCACATCAGCAACAAAATAATTTGTGGTTTAAATAGGGGTCTACAATAGAGGTTCGCATTAAACCAGATTGTGACTTTAAATTTTAAAAGAAAATTTAATCAAGTGGAAACCGGATTTTACCTATTTAACACATTCATTTACTAAATTTAATGAGTTTAATTTGAAATTACAAGTTGACACATCATAAGTTCATCATTTCAGCGTTTTTTATACCGGTTATTTATCCCGAATTATGGAATACCTTGAAAAAGCTTTTAATTGTTTTTCCTAATGAGAAGGAATTTCAGCGCGGTTGCCAATCTCAAGGAAAAAAAAAAGACTAGACACTACTAACCAAGGAGATTTAGAGTAAAACCTGACAAGATTGATGCCAAATGCTGACAATTTGTTACTTAAGCACCAGATTCATCCCTCCTATTAAAAAACATTTGTTTGCTGCTCAGTTATTTTATGTATTAATTAAATTTTTATTTAATTAATTAGCATGTGTGTGTTTTAAGTTTTAAACACTCTATACTCCACTACAATTAGAAATTTAAATCTTTTAAACTTGTTCTATACCAGATGTCAAAAAGTCATTTAAGTTGATAAATTTGCAAACATTCAATATTAACTAAGCAGGGGGTCTACCCCTAACCATAAAACACTTCAAGGGGTCTATGAGACAAAAATGCTTGGGAACCTCTGATGTATAGGCTTAGGCCTACCACCATACATCTTCATTACTCATTCAATTAAAAGGTGGCATCCAGTCGAGCCAGTTTGTGTGATTGTAAGTCATGCACATTTATTTGTTTCGGGTTATAGTTTGTACGAGTATTTGACAACGTGTGCTATGCAGTCTATTTTGAAAAGGTCTTGGGGGGCTGAATTTTTGTAGAGGCCCAGGGCCTACTTTTGGGTAGGTGCCCAGGGCCTCAAGAAGTCTTAAGGCGTCCTGCCTAGGTCATAATATCTTTGGACTTCTTTTTGTAGGGATACCCGAGAAACATTGTTTACCTATCATCAATTAGCGACACAAATGAAATGAAAAGTCGAATTACAGTGGTCATTCAAATTGATTGATCCTGCATTGCTTCATATAACGTGTCCAGAAGTCTCGTATAGACATGGTGTGTTGCGCGCAGCTAGTGGTACACCCATTAAAAACATGCGATAAAGCATTGTACAGAAACTTGAATGTTTTCTTTATGGAACGAAAAAAAAAAGTACCGCAAGTGAATATTTTCATTTGTTTTCTTTTGTAATTAATATTTGAAAATATAATTATATATTTTTCGGACACCCAGTACAATTAAAAATAATGAATTTTTTTTTTTTCATTTTAGAAGAAAACACTAAAATTTATTTCAGATAAGCTAAAAGATATAATTTTATTAATAACAAGTAATATATATAAAAAAAATTTTTTTAAGTCAATTTCTACTTAGATCAACAAAGAAAAGTTTTTATTTTAGCTGTTTTTTTGTTAAATAGTTACAACTAATATAAATATTTATATACATATGACGGAATCACAACATTAAGTGGCAATTAATTTCGATTAATTATCATTAAAGTATCGTATTGTCGTCCAAAACAATCGTGTCTATAAAATTTCAGTTCAACTGAATGCTTTAAAACGTGAGAAAAAAACTTTTTCAAGTTTTGACACAAGTCGCTAAAATGGTCGCTAAGTCGCCAAAAATTATGCCAAAGTGGATGTAATTGTAATTCTTTAAATAATTAGTTTCAATCAATTAATTTTTATTAATTATAATAAAATTACTGTATTGTCATCCAAAATAATCATGTTTACAAAATTATAGCTCAATTGAGCGCTTTAAAATGTATTTAATTTACGATTGAAAATTCCACGAAGATAAATAAATAAATATATAGAGTGTTAGCTAATAGTAGAAATTGAATTAATTTGTATCTAATGGAAATAATTGTCTAAGCAAGCGAAGTATATATATATATATATAAGCGATTTTAAAATCTTGTTTAAATCGCGCTTTCCCGTTTGCCTCATTTTAGTTATTTTTATCCAAGCCGGCTCTAAAACATAGGTTCACAACGTTTTTGAAATGGTCCCCCTTTTCTAGTGCTTTCGATACAGCCCTTTTCCTTTAACTGTATTATGAGATATTTCATGTGACATTGGATGAAATGTGAAAAGTTTTAATTTAATATCTAAAATTTAAAATTTACTATATCATTCAATTTAATGTAGGTCTGAAAGTAAATCTAATCCCCCAGTTTTTCATCCACTTCCCGAACTACCCAAATAAGGGAATTTTCGCACACGTGATAGAAATTATTTAGATACATACACACAATCAACATAAGGTATCCAGTATTAAAGTTTCCTTTTGTGTTTACATAATCCGCGTGTTTTTGTAGTCTTTTTCAATTCCTACTATAGCTCACACTCTCTCTACATTTATATATTTATTTATGTTTTTGGAAATTTTGATCGTTAATAAAATATATTTTATTCATCCAATCAAGTTCAAAAAATTTTTTAAAATTTGTAGTGGATGACATTTGATGTCAATACAGATTTTTCAAATATTAATTCATTGATTAAATTCCATTTTCTAATTTTAAATTTATATTGCGTTATTTCCCTTGTAGTTACAATTAGCTGCAACAGATGGAGCCAGTTGGCTTTTCTAACAAAGAAGAAACGGAAGTTAAAAAAAATTTCTGTATTATTTAGGCAAAATTTGGTTAATCTGCCCACGCCCTTCCATGCCATCTCAACGACTCCTACATTTCTTTAAGTCTTTTACTGTCCCCTGAAAGCCTCAAATTAGCACAAGGGGGTGTTGTCACACACATTGAGAACTTAGCAATGGAAATTAATATTCGCCATATCGGACGACAGCAGAGTGGCGCAATGGTAACGTCCTGGGCCCATAACCCAGAGGTCCGTGGATCGAAACCACGCTCTGCTAGTTATATTTTTACTGTTTTACTTCTACAATGACATAAATAAAATTGTGAAGCATAATTTTTGAGCAAAATAATATTCAATATATATTTTTATAAGTTGCTTCCAGAAAATTATTAAGCAAAAACTATTTTTAAAAATGTCTCGGCTCAAATGTGGATATATTTTTAAATTAAAAATAAAAATGATAGTAAAATAAATACGGATAAAAATATTAATTCTTTTAATTGGAGACACTTTTCTGGAATTTGACAAAAGATTTTGCTGTGTGTCATATCTACCATTTTGCAATTGCAATTACCTGTAAAGACTTTAGGAACGAATTGAAAAAGTTTAAGAGAAAATAAATTAATTCGGTGATACATTTCAGTTTTTAAATTTTATAAATTAATTTGTTCTATTTATATTACCAAGGAGGATAGTTAGTTAATTTTCGCTGTATTTCACTGATAATTTTACACAAAAAAAGTGTTGATTAAAGTTTAATTTTTGGTTTATTTTTAATCATTGAAGAATTTTGCTTAATATAAAAATGATAAAGGCTTTGATAGATAGGTTTTAAACTTTAACATTAATATGTTTTTAATTTATCGATGATTTTAAGGTAAAATTTTAAGAATAGATTTTTTTTAAAATAAAAAAAGTAATATTATTTTAAAATTAACCACGTTCACAAGTTTTGCTGAGTTTCAAGAAAAACATCAGTTTCAAAAAAATCTATTAACTATTATAGCTCACACTCTCTCTATATTTATATATTTATTTATCTTTTTGGAAATTTTGATCGTTAATAAAATAATTTCTATTCATCCAATCAGGTTCAAATAAATTATTTTAAATTTGTAGTGGATGACACTTGATGTTAATACAGTTTTTTCAAATATTAATTCTTTGATTAAATTACATTTTCTAATTTTAAATTTATTTTGCGTTATTTCCCTTGTAGTTACAATTAGCTGCAACAGATGGCGCCAGTTCGTTTTTCTAACAAAAAAGAAATGGACGTTAAAATTTTTTTTTCTGTTTTATTTAGGCAAAATTTGGTTAATCTGCCCACGCCTCTCCATACCATCCCAACGCCTACTACTTTTCTTTGGATCTTTTACTGTCCCCTGAAAGCCTCAAATTCCCACAAGGGGGCGTTGTCACACACATTGAGAACTTAGCGATGGAAATTAATAATCGCCTCATCGGACGACAGCAGAGTAGCGCATTGGTAGTGTGCTGGGCCCATAACCCAGAGGTCCATGGATCATAACCACCCTTTGCTAGACATATTTTTACTGTATCACTTCTACAATGACATAAATAAAATTGTGAAGCATAATTTTTGAGCAAAATAATATTCAATACACTTTTATCAGTCGCTTCCAGAAAATTATTAAGCAAAAACTATTTTTAAAAATGTCTCGGCTGAAATGTTGATATAATTTTAAATTAAAAATAAAGGATAGTAAAATAAATATGGATAAAAATAGGAATTCTTTTAATTGGGGACATTTTTCTGGATTTTGACAAAAATTTTTGCTGTGTGTCATATCTACCATTTTGCAATTGCAATTACCTGTAAAGACTTTAGGAACGAATTGAAAAAAGTTAAAGAGAAAATAAATGACTTCGGTGATACATCTCTCAGTTTTTCAATTTTATACTATACTAAACTAAAATTAGATGATCGCGGGTGCCTATTCCCAGAATAATGGGAGAAAAAGGAAAACCATATGTAAGAGGAAATAACAAATCAAGAGAACTCCCCCGAAAATGGGGAGGGATGAACGTACCCCCAAGCACAGCGTTCTATCGAACGTCTGCGGGGCGAAGGCGCGAAGCGCAGGAAGGGAAAACGGGACATCCAGAGGCAGTCAATCAATTCGGTGACAGTTCACCACATGAACCCAAAAGGAAAAGATGCTATGCAACGAAGCTCTGCTTATGTTGTTTAAGAGTGTGAAGAGAGTTTAAATGTTGTGTTATGGGGGACGAAGCGGGTTTCTCCACTTCGTTGAAGAGTATGTATATTTAATTTTAGGATGAGGATACTTAAACAATGTTTGTGCTTTGATGATTGGATTGTCATGAGATTCATAGATTTAAATACATTTCTAGCAAGTTTAGTGATGTAATTAGAAATCGACTCCATATGTATGTCGTTGTGTATAACGTCATTTCGTAAGTACCAAGGTGCGTTTGTCATGACGCGTAGTATTTTGTTTTGAATCACTTAAATTGTTTTCATGTGGGTGGCAGCTGCCGCTCCCCAGACCGGGGACCCGTACGTGATAACTGGGTGCAAGATCTGATTGTATAAGATTACTTTATTTTCTAGGGATAGGGGTGACCTTCTCCCGACAAGGCAGATGGCTAAATGAATTTCACCCCCAAATTTTTCTGCAAGATAGTCGATTTGTTTATTGAAAGTTAGGCGGCTATCAATGTGCAGGCCCAGATATTTCACTACCAAATCCCACTGGATGTTGTCATCAAAAAGTGTGAGCTGGAAAGGTGGGTCAATGACCCCCATTTCCTGAATATTATTGCTTGAGATTTGTCAACATTAATCGCAATTCTCCTGAGTGTAAGCCAAATTTCAAGTTTGTCTAGAAAGTTTTGTATAGCTTTAATAGTGTATTTAAGCTGGACTCCTTGCGACAACACGGCGGAATCATCCGCGAACAGGCAAGTACTGACGGTGGAGTGTTGTGGGAAGTCGTGGGTGTAAATGTTGAACAAGTAAGGTGAAAGAACAGAACCCTGAGGAACGCCAGAAAGGCAAGATCCAGAGTTAGAGTATGTATTGTTTACACGAACTCTAAAAGTTCTATTGTGTAAAAAATTGTGTATGATTTTAATTAAGTAGTCAGGGAACTGTAGTTCAATTAACTTGTACGTGAGACCATCGTGCCACATTTTATCGAATGCCCATTTTACATTTAAAAAGACACCGACACAGTAAAATATGTGAGCAAACCCTTCATTTATTATGTTTGTAACTCGTATTAATTGGTGTAGCGTTGAATGGCCCTCCCGAAACCCGCATTGTTCCGGAGGAATACAATCTATGGCTTTGCAGTGGATTTGATTCTAGATAAAATGATTCTTTCATAAATCTTAGCAGTGGCATTAATTAAACTTATAGGTCTATAGCCTTGTGGGAAGGCCCTATTTAGGTTTGGTTTTGTCAGCATGATAACGTTTGCTTGCTTCCACAGTGTAGGAAATTGATTTTTAATGAGGCATTGATTGTATATTTTAGTTAAGTGTGTAATTGCATTTAACGTTAAATATATTTAAGAGCTATATTTGGAATTTGATCGGGGCCTGAAGCTTTTCTATTCTGCAATTTTTTAATAATACCTCGACCTTCATTAGGGGAAGTGAGAGGGGGAATGTTTGTTGTGAAGTTGTCGAAATAGTGATTCACGAAATTTTCGACTTCTTCGATCTTGTCATCACAATAGGGTTCTTCATTTTCCTGAAAAGTGATTTCAAGTGTCTTTTTAAAAGCCTCCGGCTTTTCGAAATCTGAGTAGGCCAGGTGAGTAGTAAAGGTGGAATGGGGGTATGCCTTTTGGAAAATGTCTTATGTAAATTATACAAAGAATTGTCTTCAGGATTTAAAGTTAAAAGAAATTCTTTCCAGGTCCTGTTTTTATGCGCGTTTGTATGGAGGGTATCTGGTATTATTCCAGAGTTTATACGAAATCTATTTTTTGCTCTGATAAGCTCTCTGATGTTTACAGGAAGACGGAGGTGTGAAGTGTTAATTAATCTAGTGGTAGTGGAAGCAGAAATAGCATTCGATACATTGCTGGTGAAATTTTGAACGGCTAGATCCAAATCATCTTTCTGGGGATTTCCGGGGATATTGTGATAAATTATTTCCTGAAATTTAGTCCAGTTCGTAGTTTCTAAAGTATGAAGTATTAGTGGCAATACGTTATTAGTTATAAAATCAAACATAACTGGATTGTGATCACTGCTAAGTTCGTTAATAGTAAAAACTTCAGTGTGAGATAAGTTAACTGCAAAGCCTATGTCAAGAATAGCGTTGGAGTGATAAGTGTTGAAATGCGTGAGAGTGTCGGGGGCTAAAATATCCAGTACCGACCGTACAGCCCAATTGCACAGGATATTACCATTTTTTGCTTGCCCTGCTTGGATTCCAGCTAGGATGTTGAGCATTAAAATCGCCGAAAAAAAAGGCTTTGTTGTTGTGGTTGAGAATTGCGTCAAATTCCGTAGTATTAATGGAGCCGTGTGGAGGTCTATAAATGCCCGCCACAGTAGTTTTACTGTTGTTTCCTAACTGAATGATAACCGATGAATTTTCAAAGGTGTTTGAGACATTTAGAATGTCGTGGTGTCTGATAGAATACTTAACGAAGAGGGGCGTGCCCCTCCCACCTATGGGTTGTGCGGTCACTTCTGTGACAAATGTAATTTGGAATGCTAACCCTGTCTGCTGGACGAAGAATGTTTCCTGTATTTTCGATTATGTCGGGGTCATAATCAATAATGCAATCTCTTAGTTCCTATAAACGATTTCTTAAACCGTTAGCATTCCAACTAAAAAACCCGAGAGAAATGTTCCTATTACTACTATTGAATCTTAAAGTTTAAAGTTTAGTTTGAAGAATGGACAGCATTTGTCCCCACTGCGTCATCATCTGGGCCATTTGAGACATGACTGACTTGGCATCCAGTGACTCGTTGTTCTGCTTTCCTTTTACTACTTCCGAGAAAGTAGGTTTTGGCTGTGTGTTATTATCCTTGCGCGCAGCCGCTCGCTCTTGCCAGACGTTCTTCGTCGGTTTGTTTTTTGCTGGTTTTAGTGTTTACTGGATTCTTGGGGCATCCAGAGAAGTTTGCAGGGTGCGGGCCACATCGCAATTTGCACACTTGGCCGGTGCCTCGGCTGACTTGGTGCATTCTGAAATGAGATGGCCACCCGAACATTTCAAACACTTCGGTGCTCTAGCGCAAAACCGAGAGTGATGAAAAAACTCCTGACAGGCGATAACACTGAGGAAGCATAGTGGATTTGTTGAGGGGTTCAACCACAACCCTAAAAAATCCAATTGTTTCTGTGTTGAATATGCCTTGGTTTTCAGGACATTTGGGGAGGGTTACCAAGAATAATGGCATGTTTGTTTTCCTGTTTCTCAACAAGGAAATATGGTTGGGTTTGAAACCAAATGAATGTAACTCTGACATGAGTTCTTGGTCGAAATCTTTAGGTAACCCTCTTATCACAACTTTAAGTTGTTTATTGTGGGCCATCTCAAAAGTGTGGGACCGCAATTTGTTGTCCGAGATGTATTTTTGTATCAATCTGTGATCTTCGGTAGAAGCTGGAAAGACTCGGAGCTTTCCATTCTCAACTCAATTTATGAATTAATTTGTTCTATTTATATTACCAAGGAGAATAGTTAGTTAATTTTCGCTATGTATTTCACTGATAATTTTACACACAAAAAAAAGTGTTGATTAAAGTTGAATTTTGAGCTTTTTTTAATCATTGAAGAATTTTGCTTAATATAAAAATAATAAGTGCATCGATAGATAGGTTTTAAAATTTAACATTAATATGTTTTTAATTTATCGATGATTTTAAGGTAAAATTTTAAGAGTAGATTTTTTAAAATAAAAAAAGTAATATTATTTTAAAATTAACCACGTTCACAAGTTTTGCTGAGTTTCAAGAAAAACATCAGTTCAGAAAAATATCTATAAACTATTATAGCTGACACTTTCTCTATATTTATATATTTATTTATCTTTTTGGAAATTTCGATCGTTAATAAAATAAATTCTCTTCATCCAATCAGGTTCAAATAAATTATTTTAAATTTGTAGTGGATGACACTTGATGTTAATACAGTTTTTTCAAATATTAATTCTTTGATTAAATTACATTTTCTAATTTAAATTTATTTTCGTTATTTCCTTGTAGTTACAATTAGCTGCAACAGATGGCGCCAGTTCTTTTTTCTAACAAAAGGAAATGGACGTTAAAATTTTTCTGTTTTATTAGGCAAAATTTGGTTAATCTGCCCACGCCTCTCCATACCATCCAACGCCTACTACTTTTCTTGGATTTTTTTACTGTCCCTGAAAGCCTCAAATTCCCACAAGGGGGCGTTGTACACACATTGAAAACTTATCGATGGAATTTAATATTCGCCATATCGGACGGCAGCAGAGTAGCGCATTGGTAGTGTGCTGGGCCCATAACCCAGAGGTCCATGGATCGAAACTACCCTTTCTAGACATATTTTTACTGTATCACTTCTACAATGACATAAATAAAATTGTGAAGCATAATTTTTGAGCAAAATAATATTCAATACACACACACACACTTTTATAAGTCGCTTCCAGAAAATTATTAAGCAAAAACTATTTTTAAAAATGTCTCGGCTCAAATGTTGATATATTTTTAAATTAAAAATAAAAATGATAGTAAAATAAATACGGAAAAAAATATTAATTTTTTTTAATTGGAGACACTTTTCTGGAATTTGACAAGATTTTGCTGTGTGTCATATCTACCATTTTGCATTTTAATTACTGTAAAGACTTTAGGAACGAATTGAATAAAGTTTAAGAGAAAATAAATTAATTCGGTGATACATTTCAGTTTTTCAATTTTATAAATTAATTTGTTCTATTTATATTACCAAGGAGGATAGTTAGTTAATTTTCGCTATGTATTTCACTGATAATTTTACACACAAAAAAAAGTTGATTAAAGTTTAATTTTAAGTCTTTTTCAATCATTGAAGAATTTTGCTTAAAATAAAAAAAGCTTCGATAGATAGGTTTTAAACTTAAACACTAATATGTTTTTAATTTATCGATGATTTTAAGGTAAAATTTTAAGAGTAGATTTTTTTTTAAATAAAAAAAGTAATATCATTTTAAAATTAACCACATTCACAAGTTTTGCTGAGTCTCACAAGAAAGACATCAGTTTCATAAAAATCTTAGTATTTAATATTTCCTTTGGTTTTTTACTTTCACTTTCTTTCTTGTGAATTAAGTGCCCTTTTAAAATTTATTTAGAAATTATAAAAAATGTAATGAGATAGATTAAATATAGAATTAATTAACTTTTCTAACTTTTGGAAAATAATAAGTACTTTAATAATAATAAGATAGGAATGATATATATATGTTCGTAGCACAGGGACGTCAAACTCGTGGCCCCCATGCGGCCCACCAGAATATTGACCTATAATAATTGTATAAGATATCAAAATTTCTTCCTAAATAGGAAAAGACAGTTGCAGAGAAGATATGTCAAATGTCAGGATGTAAATATTAAATGTCTTTTGTTCATTTATATATATATATTATAATGCATTATATTCTAAATAAACCTACCGTTCTATGAATATTGATATTTACTTTAAATTAAACCTTATTTGACCCAAGTTAGCTTTTAAGTTTGATAATTTAATAAGATATTATATAAGTTTTATAATTTAATAAGATTCTTTTTAAATTTCAAAATCATTTTGATGAAAATTTTTTTTCCTTAATACTTGATTATCTTTATCCAGTTATATAAAATTTGAAGTTGCATCAAAATTCTACAAATAGAACCAGAACAAATTAGTTTAATGTTAATTTCGAATTTAATGGAGAAAATGTGGTTGCCATTATCATGAATTAACTTTAAGAATTTAACCCATTTCCATAATTTTAGATTAACACATGACACAAAGAAAATAAAACTAAATTACGCATGTTTAAACGAATGCACTATAGAATAGCAGTATTCCATTCGACGGATTAGTCATTTCTAGGCATGGAATGAAATTGTATATCATATGTCTCGCCGGCAGTATTGTAGGTACAAAAACAAACATACTCACAAAGCCAGTTTCACAGAATTCTCAGTCAATTTAAATTAGCAAACCTTATTTAAAAAAAATTAGAGATATTTCAATTCCCCAAATGTAAATGTTCATTTATCCTTAATCCTTTGATTTAAACAATGAATAATAGCTAATTTAGATCTATAACATAAAGCCTGTTACATATTCATGGTTCTGAGGATTAAAAATATATCGTTTTCTCAAAATTATAAGTACTGTTATATTAGTTAATAATATATTTAAAATTCGTATATTATCCGTTCTTTATTTTCTTACATAACATATTTATAAACAGAGTTGTAGAAAGTATAAGATAAATTTTTTAATAAAAATAAGTAATATAAAAAAGGAAAAAAAAAATTAAGTCAATTCCTACATAAGTCAACAAAGATAAATTTTATTTTAGTTACTTTTTATTAAATAATTGCAATTATTATACATATGTATATACATATGAAAGAATCCCAATATTAAGCAGCAAAATAGAAAGCGATTTTTCTTGCAATTTATCATTTTCCTTACCTTATGGAGTGTTGGAGTAATTTTTTGTTGTTTGTTACTATTTATTCATTAATTAAATTTAACTAATAAAATAGTTCAGCAAAAAAAGAAATCTCATTCTCAGAAATTAGGGCATCCCAGCTGGGACTCGAAGTCCAACGTGCTATCCATTGCGCTACAGGGACACAACGAACAATTTTCCTTTCTATATATGATGTTGGACTATTATTTTTGTTTGTTACTATTTATTCATTTTTTAATTTAATTAATGAATTAATATTTGAAAAACTGTATTAACACCAAATGTCATCCACTACAAGTTTAAAAAGAAATATAAAAAAAAATTTAGGCAATTTCTACTTTGAATGGATGAATAGTAAGTATTTTATTAGCAATTGAAAATTTGAATAAGATATATATATATATATATATATATATATAAAAGAGCATGATTTGTCTGCATTGTTGTAACAATGCACGCCCGGTTTGGCTAATTTGGCTGAAAAACTGATTTTCGACACCAACTCTTGTCTTTGTTTTAACAGTTACATTGTAACAACAATAGAGACAAATCTAAGTTGGCGTCAGAAATCGGTAATTAATTAATTAAATAAATTAATTAATTAATATTTGAAAAAACTGTATTAACATCAAGTGTCATCCACTACAAGTTTAAAAAAATTATTTGAACTTGATTGAATAGGTAGAAAGTATTTTATTAAGGACTGAAAATATGAACACGATATATATATAATTAATATATTATATATTAAATTAAATAATTTGAAACGCCCTAGAGAGACCGATTTTTTGATTATCGCGTGAACTAGAAAGGGGTACGGCTACAAAAAGAAACAGACATTTTTAAATTCAATATTACTTAATTAAGAATGTGACAAACTTCTAACAAATTAAATAAAAATTGTGAGAGAATCTACTATGAACAAACACACAATAATAGTTATACCAGATCGTAACTTTGGGCCATACAATATCTAATCCGCCTAATCTCACTTCTAATAATATTACAAGTCCTAATATCAAAAGTCAATCCCCCCTACCTTAATTTGGTCGTAGCTTCAATACTATGAAAAGGCGTCTGGGCGCGCGCGCAATGGTATGCACCTTGACCTAATGTGACTTAATCTTCAAGATGGCTGTCAATTCACGCTTGTATCACTATCGCACATAACATTCCCCAAATTGCCATTCGACTTACTGAAACTTCGTTTTTTAAAAACTATCTCATTGCATTTCAGCTTCACTTTTCGCTTAAAGGTTTGTTTGGAAAAGTTGCCCTTAAACTTGGCCCCAAAGAACCCAAAAGGTCATTTAAGAAAAGACGCGTGAGCCCGTCCAAAATAGAAAAAGAAGGTTGGGATAAATCATGGGGAACTATTTTTTTCTTTAGATAGTGAATGGATCATAAACGGATATGTGTTGTGTGAAGTCCGCAGCATAGTTGATCAGAGCAACAATGGATCTGTGATAGCTTAGAGTCGCAGCTAGGGCTTGAAATCCCGTCAGTTTTGGAGTGTCGTGTGAGATGGAAGCAACCCGTGTTGACAGCCACTTCATCAAAATAGGTTCTCCGAAGGAAAATTCGCCTGTGACTTTGACCTCATATCCAAGATAAGGTATCCACTACGTTCCGGGAAACCCTGATTTTAAAAACCCTAAATGGATAATTTCATGATATTTAGTGTCACTTGGGTGAAACATGTATAAAATTGTTTTAGGACATTTGACAAAAAATTATTTAAATACAATATTTTGGAAAAATTACTAAATTACTTATTTTCCAAATGTTCTCCTTTTTTTGAAAAATGCTTCTATTATAAAAATATTTGACAGTATATGGGTCAGACCTCTTCAGAGGCTCAACTAAATTTTGAAATATATACCTTAAAAGGGGTTTATCCATGTTTTACGACACAACAGAGGGAGCAATTTTAAAAAAAACGCCAATAATTATTTAAAATTGGTGGTAACTCTTAAAATTTTAATTTTTTAAAAAATTTTGTTGAACTCTGTAGAGAGGTCCGGAGCTATACACAGGCAAAATATTATTATAATAGAAGCCCTTTTCACAAAAGAAGAACATTTGAAAAAAATTATCGGTAAATTTTTGCCAAAATATTGTATTTAAATAAATTTTTTTCAAAATGTCCTTAAAACAATTTTATACATGTATTCTAATCTATATGACACTAAATATCCTGACAATTATCCATTGTAACGTCGTCAGTATTCGTACCAAGAAAATTTTACAGCCTCATTTAAAAATTTTAAATATATTAATAGATTCAAAAATATTCATTAAATAGGCCAAGGCCGGGCGGCAGTCTTTATCACTCGAGGTCAATCCCTAACTTTCCGGCTCCAGTTTACCCCATGGCTCCTATCTCTCCAAGTTTCTCCTCTCCGTTCGTTCCAGTCTTTTTCAAGTCTCCTTCTCGTCCGTCCGTCTTTTCCCCAAAATTCCCCCCTTTTTAAAAACACCAGGGTGGGTCCACCCACGCCCCTCGTTCTCCTATTGGCAGGTCAAAAAAGAAAAGGGTCTGCCCTCGTCTTCCTCATTTACGCGGCAAACACAAACACATTCCCCGTCCGTCTGGAATCCAAGGGCGCCATAACTCACATCCATTCATCTCACACCGGGACCTCACAGCCCCACTCTCAATGCATCGACTTCTATTCAAAACTTTCCTAAAGGAATGCCTATTGACACCGGCATTCCTTAGCCATTGTAGATTCCAGACCAGATGTCTGCGCTTGTCCGAGGCCAGTCAACAAACAATGACCCCATGGCCACCTGTCATCCAACATCTGTTTGGGGATGAATGGATAGGGTGATTTCAGATGAATTGACAGGGTGGGGTTCACATCAATTGAAGACGTCACAATGGTGACAGTAGCAGGGGACTACATTGAGGGTCTTTAGGTCCAGATTTGTCATGTAAACTTTATGTGTACTGTGTTGTCATTTTTTGCACCAAGAAGGCCAAATTTCCCAATATATATATATTACCGTAATAAATTAGTGTGTTACAATATTTCAGTGCTATTCATTGTCCACACACGTAGTTAACACTTTTGTCCTTTCGTCTGTATATGTCACATTTTCCAACCGGACTGGTATCTTCAAGAAAAAAAAAAGAAAGAGTTGCCATGACTTTTGCCCCAACCCTCGTATATATGTATGTATGTATATATATATATATATATATATATATATATATATATATATATATATTATATATAATATATATATATATATATATATTATATATATATATATATATTATATATATATACTAGATTAAGTAGTTGGCCGATGGAAGATTATCAATTTTTGATTAAATAATGACGTCTTCAAAATAGCTTTACCTCTTTATTATGAGCACAATTTCGTTACGATAACCTTGCATAGACAGCGGCATTTTAGGGCAAACACAAAGACAAAAAAGAAGTATTTTCACCTTCGTGATGGCGGCAAGCAGGAAAGAAGCGCGATTACGTTGAATAGGCGTTTTCCTTTTTGGGCATCTGATTGGC
>BMAV01009682.1:0-21955 GCA_019973955.1 Trichonephila inaurata madagascariensis
TGCTTACTGGATGCTTCATGTTGATGTATTTTTAAAGAGCACTAGTGTAAGAGAGACACATGATTTAAACTTTTGTATTTCAAAAATATTATTCCATGCAAATATTAATTTTCCCAGTAAGATTTCAATTAGATAGAAACAATACTTATCATTTTATGAAAAGTTATTTTGTAGAAAGTGAAACGAACACAGAGTGATAATTTACATTTATTAGATTTTTCACTACAATATTACATAGAAGCAAAAATAAGCTCAAAAATCATACTTGAAAAAAAGGAGTTATTTACATAGGAAAGGATTGTGGTGAAAAGATATGCTTTAGACAAATTATACATCTATCAATCTTATGTATAACAACAATGAATCTGTTTTAAAATATCTTATGCTGGTTAAGACTAAAATTAGAACTACATATAAATAGAGAAATCTTAAGTGCATTTAAAAGTCATTAAAAATGAGTTGCACAGTCACAGTATAAGTTTGAAATATACAGAAAATTTCAGTTATAAGAAAAAAGAAAAATCTTTTATAATTTCTTTCTTAGAAAACCTTTTTAGATAATTAGTAATATTTACATCTTTTTTTAATGTTAGATTTTTTTAGTTAAATTTTTAATAGATCAAAAAATGTTCGTGCCATTTTTAAAAAGGATTACAAATATTTATGCAATTATTTTTATTGGAAACACACTTTTTAATGTATTGTTTATATAAGCCGGTACTGTAAGTAAATGAAATAAAATAGATTTGAAGAACAATATAAAAGCATTTTTGTAATTTAAAATGGATTTTTATTTTTTTTTATATTTAAATAGTTATATTTTTGCATTTTTATTATTTTATTTACCAAAAAAAAAGAAATTTCTTGTTGAAAGTGACATAATGTTTAAAACTTTTGCTTGGGACTCTTTCATTATCGTCAAACCAATTTAACTACTCATAATTACAATGGCATCAAAATTGTAAATGTTAACTAAATTTATATTATTAAAATGCAAACTATAATTTCTAATTTAAATAGCTACAGCATACCAATTTTATTTTAAAATGAATATTTTTACAGAATTACATTACAGAAAAGCATTATAATACCATAGAAAGTTTGAAAAATGTATTTCCTAAGAACTATAAAAGTATAAGTTAATTTTTAAGAAATGCTCATTGTGTTGAAAATATGCAAATATAAATGTTATTAAAAATTCATAATTTTATTCATTATTCGAAATTTTATTCATGAAAGTTGCAGGAATACTTTCTTGGTTTCAAGAATTTAAATAATTAAAATGATCAAATTTCTTATATAAAATAAATGAGATAATTTTAGAGGTAATTTGCTTTTCAGGAGTAGATCTTATTTGTGAGGTTTGTATGTAAAAATAATGAAACACTGTATACAGAAAGTGAATTTTTTCATGATGATATATAATTTATTTGCATTTGGGGGATAGATATTGGATGTTTACTGTCTACACGTAAATACTATCCAATATGATAAACTATTTCAGGATAATACTATATATTCTAAGGTGTTATTTGAAACATTTTTAAATGAAATATCATAATACGAAAATGGTTCTACTTAGAAACTCTTCATTAAATTAAAAGCAATGGTACTAATTAATCAATGAAAACAATTTTTTTAAAAAAAATTGCTCTGCATTCATTGAAGAAACGTTACGAAATTCAAAAATCTACGTGAATAAGATTTTATATTGCTTATACAGAAAGTGTCTACTTAAATTTTAACCAACCGTATTCTTTGTCTCATGCACAGAGTTCAAGCATGAATGGACAATTTAAGTGAATTTATAGTACATAAGAAAGAACATCTAAATGTATGTATATTCAATAAGTCTCTATTCTACATAAAATTCTTTTTCACAAATCTTTCCTTTATTGTTGTGTGTATGTGGATCTACTTATAGTTATTGTGCATTATATATTAAATGCAGTGGTCTGAGGGGATCCATAAGGAGATCTCCTAATTCTCGTGCTGGCTCTGGTGCATTCGGTGTTCACGTTGGTGGTCATGGGTGTCAACTCTGTCACTTGAGCTTCTCCTCTCAAACATCGACTGAAGGGACCAAATGTATCCTTGAACGCTTGCTGGAATTTAAGTGACATCAACTGGTACAGAATGGGATTGACAGTGGGACTCAGATAATATGTAACTCCAGATATGTGTCTGACCACTGTGTAAGCCATGTCGAAGAGTGGGGTGGGTGTCGCTGGTACATAATCAGCCATCAGACGTTGAGCATGAAAAGGAGACCAGCAGATGAAGAAGGACACAACAACAGCAACTGAAAAGCATAAAAAAGCAATTAATTAATATAAATAACGCAGAGTATTTCTCAATAAACAATTATACCTTAGAGTTTGTTGACAAAGTTAAAGTATTAATACTTTTCAGCAGGGTTTTTCAAACTGTGGGGTGCGCCCCTCTTGGGGGGCGTGACCATATTGAAAAGTCAAAAACAAAGCGTTATTCCAAAATTTAATAATTTACTAAAAGTAAGCAAACAAAATACATTCTGACATAATAAAAATAAAATACACATTTACACTGATATATTACACTTATAAATGTAGCATTACTGCATAATATATTTTATATAATTAATTTAACAATAATTAGTTAAGAACAAGTTGAATAATTACCAGAGATCCCATGGGCTTGTCACATACAAAATAATATAAAAAAATTAACACTTATCTTGATAATTTGTGCGGTTTATAATGAATCCCATTTGCTCCTCCACCATTTTCCACGTAGCCGTTAGTATGGGATGTATTGAGGGGAGGGGGGATTAGTAAATAAGTAAGTCCTTCGCAAACATTGTACTGATCCCTTTTTTGCATTCCAAAGCCTTTGCAATAATTTTATGGATTGCAATATACAGAAAAGATCGTACTTCGTAAAGACGTATATTTACGTCCGAGAAAACGTTATTACGTCCGACGTTTATATACGCCGGTGGCACTTTTGAGGTTTAAGTCGATTTGTAGTTTCAGCATAAACGTATAGCATTGTTGAATTCAGTACATTGTTATTGTATGGAGGGGGGCACGATGAAAATTAGGATTGAAAATTGGGTCACAAACATTGAAAGTTTGAGAAACACTGCTTTTCAGGTTTATTACAAATAATCTATTCATTCTGATGGTGAAAGGGATCTATGCGTTGCTTAAGTAAGTACACCATTTCGAAGCCTTATTTAAAGTTTATTAGAAACTAAGTTTAAATAAATTGAATAATCTAAAGGGAGTAAAAATTTTATTTTACTAAAAATCATAATTGTTCACTTCTTACATGGAAAAGTATTAATAACAGATATAATTAATGAAAGAATGTTAAGAAACAAACAAAACAGTTATCTTCATTTGAGCAAGAAGAATCATATAACCATAAAATTTTTCTGTGACTTCTTTAAATATGTATTATTTCCTCAAATATTACACCGGCAAGAATACTCAATGATTTTTCATTCGTATTTTGCTGTTATTTATATGTAAAATAAGCATGGGTGAAATGAAGAATGAAACGAACTAATAAACTACAAAAATTTTTATAAATTAAAATCTAAAAAATATATATTTATAACAATTAAATATCTTAAGAAGATACAAAAAAATACATATTCTATGAGAAATTTTGAGTACCATAGTTTGAGACCTAGAGATGAAACTCGAATGAAATTTCTAAAAATATAAAGTAGTACTCTTTTAGATTTGATGCGAATGGCTTAATCCTGCCAATAAAATTTTAAAATGTACTGCACGAAAATTTTCTTATCAAAAACTCCAAACTTAAGAAAATATTAAATTAATTATTCAAATTTTTCAGTTTTCAGTGTTCCTCTGGTGAATGCCTTTAAATGATTTGCAAGGAAATAAAAGGAAAGTAAATGCAAGAAAAAAGTGGCAAATTGTGATTTTGTTTAAAAATTTAACTTAACGTTTATCATGAGCTCACGTCAATGAATGCGCTGAAATAAATGAATTAATTCATTATTATATTGTTTTTAACAGAATTTATATGTTTGTATCTTCATTTTCCTAAGCTACTACTTTTCCCATATACATTCAAGTAAGATAGTAGCTTTTGTGAAATGTTTCCTTAATATGAGGAAAAATCCGTGATTTTATACTTTGGGGGCGTTATGATTTACAAGAATTGCATAGAAAATCACAAAAAGTAAATATAAAGCACGTCTGTAAAAAGACGCAACTTCCCATATTGCTACTTAACCCTCGCGCCTGTTTTTGCTACCATCGTTACTCGCGGGGTGTAGTGAAAACCCCCAAATTTTTTAACACGTGCATTTAATTATGAAAATAAAATTATGTCATTATGATACATATTTATAAAGTATAAGATGTTTTTTGTATTATGCAAATAAAATTATTAAATTTATTGCATACAAATGAGACTAACATTAAGTTAAACTAAACATATAAATTTTTCATTTTAAAACACATAATTTTATATTTTTTCATAAACCAGTATAAAACGTATATACCAGTAATAAATATACTTTATAATTAATGAGATAATGATAGTATAGAAAGAAGAAAAATAATATTTTACTCATTTTCTAAACATTCAGAGCAGACTGTATACAAATGCTTAACTTCTCGCGGGAGTTCTCAGCCCCCTCAGATAAACTTTTGAAGGTCATTAAATTCCAATCGTTCGAGAAAGAGGGATTGCATCAGGCCTGAAGGTTCAATGACCTAAACTGTGCAGCTACAGAACAAACTGTGGTTTTGCGCATTCTTTTTAGAATCCTGGGAGGATTTTCTTGTTGCTGGGGTGTACAGAACACCTCGCGCGAGTGATCGCGGGTTAAGAAAAGAAGAAAATATTAAAATGTGTTGGAAAGCTAAAATCTTATTTATTTGACAATTTAATATTTTTACATTTTGAGATTGTACAGATTTTAACCTTTCTAAAAATACCATACTTTAAACTCTGGGGTAATCAGAAGACATTAAAACCTATTTTTAAATAACCGTTGGAACTGGGCCACGCCCATTTGAATGGTGAAAAATGTAAACCAAGTACTTTGTTTTTGCTTATAAGTTGAACGCCTGATATAAACTAAAACTTGTTTCTTTTATTGAAAATTGTGTCTTTTATTTTTTTATTTCCGAGCCAATTAGAAGTCTCACTATATACATTGAAATCCATTAATCTCAAAATGTAAATTTTGATGTTCGATGTACCTTTTCTGAGAAACTACTGCTCACAGGTATTTAAATTTTTTATGATATATTTATACTTATGGCTAATATATACTGAAATGAGCTTTTTGTAAAAAACTCAAAAATTTATTTCTTACAATTTTTTTTATGTGAAAAAGAGGTCAAATTTCACTATGTTTGATAAAACATTTCATAAATTATGAAAAATTTATAATTAGCTAAAAGCTCATTTCAGTTTAATGAGAAAGGTGTAATGTAATTGTATGAAAAATTTCAAACATGTACATATAATGGGTTTTGAGAAAATATACATCGAAAAAAGCCAATTTAATATTGTCGGCATAAAAGTTTCCTACTCCGCTGAAAGTAAAAATACTTACAAAAGTATACTTACTTTAATATATTACAAAAGTATATAAAACACACATACATAAACAAATAATTAATCTTCTTTTTTTCTTTTTTTTTTGTTGCAGTAGAATCTCAAAGCTCAACACTCAACAAATCGGTAGTCTGGATAACTCGACCACATCCTGACACATCGAAAAAACCCAAGTGCCGACCCTTTCAAGGCCGTGCAATTTTTTGTCCAGCGTCACGTTTCCACTGCTCCACCATATGTCGTTGAACATGGTAATGCAGAAAATGTAAACATACTCGAACTCCTGAAAAAAGTTCCTGGATGTGCTTAAGCCAGCGAAAATAACGTCGAACATTGGTTTTGGAACATCACAGAGCGAGACATTATGTCCAATGCAGAAATTATTGCTGTTGTAATAATTAATGAATTAATGCCGGAAAATGATGAAGACGTTAACATTGAGTACACCGTATAGACTCCTAAAATATTACATAGTGAAGTACTAAAAACTATCAAAATCGTCCTTCAATATTTTGAACAACAAGGTGATTTGGTAATGGACTTACTGTTCCTTCGTCGACTTCGTGATGAGGAAGCAAAACGTAGAGTGATACATGGAAGATAACAAACTATTACACATTTCATTTAAAAAAGTAGCCAGTTTTTGCAAAGCCGACTACTTAATTTTCATTATAGACTGCCTTATGCCTTCATAAAGTACTTTTCTGAGTGTACCTGATGAGGTTAATTACTGTATACTATGTATTAATAAATTTTCATTTTCATGTAATAATTCACCTATTCTTTCATAAAGTACGTATTTTTCCTTTGTTTAAGGGAATTAGGATACTTTTTTATTTCTCTTGTAATCTCAAGAAAGCAATTCATACAAGTACAGTACAATATTTGTTAGAGAAAACACTCGTGCTTATTCTTTTTAATCCCATTTTTAATAACACTACATTTTCTCAAACCTTACCATCCTTCAGTCCTGCATATTAGACGTAGTTTTTGGTACTCTACAGTACTGATGTTGACACAACCAGATATGCCATTTCCTTCTTTATTCCTGGAATTCTCACTTTTATGTTTGTTCAATTGCCAGAGAGACAACGAAGAGTACAACACTATTTTTCCAAACTGAATTTTCAACAAATGCAAGCCATATGTAGAATAATTTTATTTAAGTTTAGAGAAAAAAACAAAAGCATACTGTATGCAACACCCATGATATAGTGTCATAATTCAGTTCATAGCGAGAATATGTATTTAACTTTATTTTATTCATTTAAGTACCCGATACATTGATGAATGAATTTTCAATTGATTAAAATTCTTAAGATTTAAAAATTGTGTTTCATAAAGGAAAATAATAAACAAAAAACAACGTATATTATGTTTCTTTGTTAGAAATGCGTTTGTATTCATAGAACATAATAAATAAATTCTTCACTGAAGTGAAAGAAAGTTTCAAAGCTTTGCTAATTTCACACGAAAATTTGCCCCAAGGGAATTGAAGCCAAATTAAGCAATTTAAGTAAGGAAAAATCTTTAATGACGAAATATACTATCCAAAAACTATATTTAATGATGATTAAAATATGCTATTTAAGTACTCCGAATTATTTCGGTAAACGAGAGCATAATTAGTGTTTCCTTTGAATTCCTTATTTAAATACTGCTTTTACCTCGACTAATTTTTAACAATGTGTTTAAATCATAAATTATTTGGTTATCTCAGAATAAATCCAATTTCTGGTACGAAAGATAAATTGAGTGAATCCTATTGAGCTAATAATGTACCTTTTATATGATACCATTAAAACATTTTATCCAATTAATATATCTCCTTTTTTTTAAAAAAAAAAGAATGTATTCAATAGAAATTCCTCAGATTCAATAGTTTAGGATTTAATTACCCAGAGAAAAAGCACAAGTCTAGTTTTCCATCTCAAATGATGTCATAATTGCGGAAATTTGTAATAAATATATCTAATGACTAAAAGAAGTTTCTAGTGGAAAAAGTTAGCTTGTGAAGAGAAATATGTACCTTTTTCATTAGCCTTTATCAGCCATTAATGATTACTCATATACACTGTTGTTAATATTTAAACTTTTTTTTAAAAAAAATGTTTACATAAAAATTACTTCGTATATTATTTTTTTTCAATACATATTACTTATTTTGTTTTTGAAAAGATTAGTATCTCAAACAAAGTATAAATTTCATCCATACCACTTTATTTTTATTCAGATAAACAGTAACACCTATCAAGCTAATTTAATAATTATTCAAATGGAGTTAAAAGGTAATAACATTTATGACAAAATTGATAATTTTAATTTCAATCCTATTCAATTTGAATTAGTAAATTACATTTATCCGTTTTCAGAAATTTAAATGTAAATTTCAATCAACGTATCAGATTCCTAGCTTCACACAAATCAGAATATATATATATATTTATCCACAATATCTTAATTTAATACAGACAAATAATAACAAAAATGAAGCAAATTTTCTTGACATACATGTCAAATTATATGAAAATGTAATAGTTTCTAATATTTATGATAAAAGAGAAGAATTTAATTTCAATATTATAAAAGTTCCTCATTGGGAAAGTAATGTACATGTTTCTACATTCAGAAATATTGTTATTAATTATATACAACGTAATAAATTTCTTGTGTCAAAAAAATCAGACATTATAAATAACTATAAACACTTTACTAAATATTGCTTAAATCAGAAATACCCAATTAATTTTATTAATAGTTATATAAATAAAGCTATTCAAAATGGTTAGGATTAAAATTCTGAGATTGTGATTATAGTTTATTACTATAAACTTAAATATTTTATTGTTATAGCTATCTCCATAATCTAATATTAGATTAGAAATTACTTACTATTATTTTATTCATATTTACTCTGGTGTTATTATAGTTATGCTATAATATGCAAATATTATTAATTTTTATTTCCATTCTTTTTATTCTTTTGTTAAGTGCTACATTTCAGCCATTCTTTTGATTTAAATATGTATTAGGGTATAGAATCCGGCAACAAATTAATGTTTGCACTCAGATTTAGCACGGGCTTTGCATTCGTAAGTGCAATTTTTAGGTAAGTTACCTCTATCTTGTAATGGATTTAGATATTCCTATCCATTATTTCCTATTGGTTTTTGCTCAGTGTTATTTACAAAAAAAGGGGGAAGGTTGGCTGGCCAAAAAACATGTTCAACCCCACTTTTATATAAATTAGTTTTTATATAATAGCTGTCCTAAGTCAGTAATGTTCATAACACTGCAGCATCCATTTTATATTTATAATCTCGATTACTCTTTTGTCCTTCATTGTGTGATTTTCCTGCTGTCTATGTGTTTGTCGAATGTTATTGTTTGGATGTTATCTCTTGTTTGTAGATAATTGGCTTATATATATATATATATATACATATATATATTGTCATTAAATACACTTAAAAACAAAAATACCCCATGGATTTTGTTGATAGTTATCTGTATTAAGAAATTCTAAATTGCGTGGAACTTATTGTTTCTATATATTAACAAGACGCTTTTATTAACAAGTATAGTCTCAATATTCACAGTTCTGTGAATTTTTCTACAATTAAATATTTCCCTTATAAAATTATACATGACAATATTGCAGGTCTTAAAATGGTATTTATGACATGTTTTTACAAGCATATTATAATTATAATATAGAAAAGTGCAAAAATATGTGTGCATAATATTACTCCTACATTTTTAATTTTCACTTCATACTAGTTTATAATTATTTTACAAAAATATTTTTTTTATAATTATTAGTCTAGTCTTCTTTAAGTTTTAAATTTGTTTTTAGATCACTGAATCGGGATATAAATGGCTTAGTGTTTTTGGTTTATGATATAAGAATTTCTGATAGCTTTTTTTAGGTGTGTAGCTTTTTTATCAATAGTTGAATTAAATCTCCTATAAATTTCTATTTTCCTCAGGATTTGGCTCAGTATTTCAAAAAAAAAAAAGAAAAGTTTTAAATCTGGCTACCCAGAAAACTAATTAAACAATATTTTTCTTATTAAACATTCCTTAGTCTGTAATGTTTATACTCGAAAAAACTGCGGTATTCATCGCTTTATTTCTCTTAAAAATTCAACTGTATATTTCAATTTCATATATCAAAATAAGTTTTGTATCTCAAATCGCTTATATGAAAAAATATGTATTTATGCGCGCGTGCTTGTATGGGTATATATAACACAAAACAAATTTCCTTAGCCAACAAATTTCGTCTAAAATCTATGCCATTTTTAGAAATGTAACACAATATATACTTTGACAGAAAATATAAAGATTTAAAAGTAGTCTTATGAATGACATGCATCTCATTCTGTAGCAGGTAAAATGTCAGGGAAAAAAAGTATCTGGTACATGTGTTGCGCATTTAGAAACTCTTTATTCTGTTTATCTTTTGCATTAGCTACATTTTCCAAACTAGAAAGCTAGAAAAGATATTACAATGAAAGCTATTCCATATAAAGGGGAAATTTCCTTCCAGAAAATTTTTCAAGTATTTATGTATGCCCACAGTAAAAATAATTTTTAAAAATCCCTTGCAATTATCTGAAAATTTGACATCGAACATTTTTCAAACCTTTGCAGTTCCCTTTGAATAGAAACGGCTTTTCAGATAAAACTAAATTAACGACAGAGAGAATGATTCTTAGTGCATTAGTGATACTGAAATAAGAATACAATAGTTAATCCTGACATTTGATAAAGTACAGTTTCCTTGTACCATAGCGTTCAACATGGTTAGCAAGTGTGTTAATTTAGATTTTGAATTTGAAGATAAGACAGTCTAATGGTATTGCACCCTTCCTTAAATGGATACCTACTTTAATTTATCAGAGAATTTCCTTCCACTATAAAGCTCAAATGTGTGCAGACTTTTATTCGTTACAAATAGTTCCTTTTACAACTGACGAAATTAATCGGAATCCTGAAATATCAAACTGCAGTTGTATTATGTTCTGGTTCTCGATGCACATACATGCTCAGATTAGCCAATAATTATTCTATACAATGAATAATTATTGGTATTATATATTAATATAAAATAAAAGTGAAGAAGTACTAGAACCTACAGTGCTAAAACAGGAAGAAATTGGAAAATTCACCAGACACAACAAATGTAGATACAAAAAAATCTTTGGACTAAACTGGAGACCTATTATGATTTCTAGAGCTGTCGCTGAATTAGGCCAGCGAATTACGGTTAGCAATGCTTTATGGATCCAACCTTCCTCGTATAGCAGAAATTTTCGACATTTTGAAAAGCGCAAGTTGTAACATGGTTTATCGATTTTATGTCTGTAATACACTTACCGTGTAAATGGGCTGCCACCATACTATAGTATCGAAGTGAGGAAAGTTCCCTATGTGATGGACGGAAACAGGAGGTTCAATAATGTAGCTACCTAGATCTACAGGCATAGTACTTTTTTACGTCGAGGAATATGTGAAGAATAATGTTTATTTTTTTCAATTAGTGACAATGATGAAATGTAAAGTCGAATTACAGAGGACATTTATTTGATTATGCACTGCCTCATAGGCCGTTGCTAAATATCTTGTATAGACTCGATGTTTAGCACGCTACATATGCTACGCATATTGAAATCGTGCAATAAAGCATTATAAAACAAAAAGAAGGAAAACAAAATACATTTTATATTTTGTTTATGGAACAAAAAATCCATAAGTGAATATCTTACTTTTAGGACACCTGGTATATATTTGTATATATATATATATATCTTTTATCTAAAATTATATAAAATAAACTGGTGAAATTGTTTTAGGATCAATTCCATATACAATTTCTGAGTTGTTTTTTGTACCTAAATTAACTATTTTGATAAAGAAATTGTATATGACTGGTAGTTAATTATTTCTTTCACATTCCCAAATCAGTAACTTTTATTACATTCAAAGACCATCATAATATAGCACATTATACATTAAAGAATAATGTTACACTCTTTCCACGTGACCTTTTCCTTTTTTCAATTTTATATGTTCAATTTGTAAGAAAAAACTAATTTTGTCCTCGTCTTTTCTTTCATTTAAAGTATTTAGTATTTTATTCTTTTTCAACAAATGTAGTGCTTAATTTCAGTTATACATGTATTCCGACAAATTAAATATTTAACCTTATTAAAATAATTTTACTAAGCTTGATTTATTTGCTAGTGATTTAAATTTGCCATAGGGGCTATAAATTGAGGAACGAAGCTTATACTACTAAAGTATGAATAAAGAAATACGGTTTTTAGTTAAAATTCATTACTGGATTTCAAAAAATTACTAAGCTTCACACACACACACACACTTCGTTTGCAATATGTATTACTTAAACATAACGTGCATTTATACCTTATTTAAAGGATTCTTTGAAATAGTATACTACTAATAATCATTTATTAATAATGATTCTAATAAAAAATGTACATAATTTGATAGAAAATATAAGAAAACATTATTAAAATTAACGTATATTTGAGGAAAAAATAAGTTTTAAAAACAATTTTGCCGATATTTTTTCAAATAAATAAAATAACTTAATCTATAATAGCTATATTTCTGATCATTGCGGTAACAGAGAATATAATGACCCATCCTGCAAAGTCAGATTTAGAGCTCCCTTACAAAGGACTGCAAAACCATAAGATAACATTGGTTTTGGGCCCTCTACAATCCTGTTCCCCCCTCTCGATGCGGGGGCTGTGGGGTGTACTTTACGCCACTGTTTCTAATAATCAATTCAAAAATTGTTTACAAAAATAAAGTTTATATACTCACAAATATAAACACGTAATCCTTCATATTAAATAAGTGAACAAGTCTCTAAAATATGATATTTACATTAGTTATATTAGTGCTTTATAAATAATATTTGTTTTTCTACATTCAATAAGTTCTTGTTGATTTAATGTAGACAAAAATGAATTTCATAAAAAACACAATTCAGTAAAATTTAAAATGTAATTTATACATTTCAGCAGCAAATTTTTAGTTAAAAACTTTATAACTCTTCAAAAGGGACTTTATTAAAACTAGCTGAGAAACTTACAATAAAATGAATCGTGTAAGATAGGAAGTACTAGGCTCATGTTTATGATAGAACATCAATTTCCTTATCCATTAATTAAAATCACTGACGCTCAACATATGTTTCTTTTTCAAGCGAGACATTTTATTTCAATTTATTGCCAAGAACAATGTCTAATATACATCTCTTCTCACAAATCACAATAAGAGAGAGAAAAAAGGACAGAGACGATGAAAGAGAATAAGATTGAATCAAAATTTAAATTTGTTTTATTTTCAATTGTGAAAAAACAGAAGAAATGTAAATAATTTAAAAATGCGTATGTATAAGAGCAACAAAACAAAAATGTCTCTCTGTTCCAGAATAAATATGACAGAAAAATAATCAATAAATCAAAAAGAATGAAAGTATGTTCATGGTTAGAGTTTAAATTTACAAAATATGTATTGGAATATTTCTTCTTCAAAAACAAATGCTATTTCAGAAGCGTTCTGGATTATTTATGCTTTTATGAATAAAATATTCAAGAAAGTGTTTTAAAAACACTACATGAATTAAGTTATTTTACATAATGTAATAAGATTTCATAATAATATAGAATTCAAACAGTCACTATATATATGTATAATACAAGTATATATCACTAATAAAGTAAGTAAAACTGCGTTTTGAAGAATTCTGGATAAAATTCTTAAATTGTGTGAATTTAAAAGTAATTCCTTTTGATGATTTATTTTAAGTGCTTTGCATTAATAGATATTTTTAATTGTTTTGTTTTTATTTTCAAATCTCTTTTATAATAATATGAATAATTTGTAACTGACTCAAATAAAATTTAAGTTATTAAGAATATTTAATTTTGAGAGCTTTATGCAAAAGTATATGATATTTTATTCCAATTTGATACGAAATAAACAAAATTATACCATTTTAAGATCTCAATTTTTTTTTTACATTAAATAAATATAGATTATATTTTGAAATTTGTTCAGCTCTTATCATTATTGCTATACTAAAAATTACAAACATATAAGCATTCTTATATAAATATATTTATCTAATTTTTTTTTAATTCCTTAATTTACTTAAATTTAAAAAATACACGGAAAATTATTTTAGCTAAAATTTTTCCTAAATGCGGATTTACATCGATATCTACATTTATTATGATTTAGTACATCATTCATATCAAATGAATTAATCTTACAATTGTTAGTATATAAACCACAAATCCTTTTTTGGTACATAAAAGTGAAACGCACACGAACTATTTACAATAACAATCGTACGGATGAAAAACTTTTATGAATATTTTAGAAGCTGTATGTATGTACGAAGAGTATTGACCTGACTTTAATTCTAATTCCATTTTTGTTAGATTACTTAAAATTATTAAATATCGTTAAAATCATATGAAATCCCATTCATGCTCTTATAAATACTTCAGATCCATTATCTATACAAATAACACTTCTATTTTGAGAGAACAATACATTTAAAAATGAAATAATTCATACATCCTTCACAAAAAAATCTCTCTCTCCACAGTTTTAAATTGAAATCTTATTTTAATTACTTTTTTGAAATAACGCGTGTAATATTAAAAACAAATGCAATGAACTCGCTCAAAATTCCTGTATAATTGAGGTTTGATTTTTTAAATTCCTTTGCCACAATGTAATTAATTTTATGTATACTTATTATTTAACGCACATTTACCTGATGTCTTAGAATATTTTGCAGAAAATAGAAATATGAAAATACCCGAAATAGAGTCTCACTGAGAAAAAAATTTACCAAAATATACCCAAAACCCATTTTTCGTGCATTTTATCTATTTGATATTCTTTGATGTTACAGTCAATATTTATCAAAACCTTTTTTCAAGTGACTTTTCGTTCCTAGATTTAAAAAATTCATATTCCAATTCATTTTTATACGCCCTTTTGTTTCCTAAAGTTGTTTTCCATCAATCAATGCATATATAGCAAATAAATAAATCTACATATAGTCAGACCTTAAAAGAAATTCTTTATGCTCAATTCAAATAAAAAAAAAGGGATGAAAGCTATTTATATATTTTTATTTTATCCTAGGAAACTGATAGAAGATGTGATGTTTCTTTGCATTGCAAAACGCTTGTGAAACATCCAGTCGATTGGAATGTGGATACTCAATAGATGGTAAACAACGCAACTCTTGGGGTTATCGGATATTTTTTCTCTCTATTTTCTTTCTATTTTCCAAATCTATTTGCATCCAACTTGGTTCCTTCTTTCTTTTCATAGATAAAATACAAATCCATACAAAAAAAACTCATGTTTTAAAAGAATAGTTCAGCAAATGAGTCATCAGATATAGGATATAAGTTTGATCTCCTAAAAGTATTTAAGCATCAGAGAACATATTATCTTCATTTTATTTTACTTAATACATTCGGACCTCGATTTATTGAACCCCTATTTAACGAATTTTTCTCTATCCCCGGTTAAAATGAAGACAATAAATTCAATTCAAATTACATATCCTTTTTGTCCGGAACGGAAAAAAGACTTTTCTTTAAAGCAGCAAACTTCAACTAGAACAAGTGAAGACCGTTCTTCGACTTTACATGTGCATATGAATCATGAGTGTAACCTAGCGTGTAAGTTTTGGATAGGACTGGGAATTACTTTCTGATGCTATCCCACTCCACAGCGCATGGGATATTTTAAGATTTTAACGATGGATGACAGATTGAATATCTGTGTAGTTGAAGTTGAGGAAATTGTTGATTTGTCAAAGCCAATGAATAGTAATTCTAATGTTGAAAATGATAATAGAACTTCTATTAAAACCGTTACATTTTCAAATGTTTTATATTGCCTGGAAACTGCAATCACATCTTATGCAGCAGAATATAAGTGATACAGTATTTTATTCTCTGCAACAAGTGGAAAAAAAATACTCTTTCGAGTCAGGAATCAAAAAATATTTTCAAACATCTGTTAGTCAATATTTTAAAATTTCGAATTAACTGGTTCATAATTATTAACTAATAGTAATAAAAAGTATAAATTTCTAATATGGATTTAGAATTTTGCCGAATACCTAAGCCAAACAGACATTCCAGGGACCTTTTATGTGCCTCATAATCGTACGACCTATGCACTCTCGATTTTCTGCATTATGGAAATCCAACGCCTTGGGCCGGGGTTCAACCCTTCACCATAGGAGTGCCAGGCAAGTGACAAGCCAACTACGCCACTCAGCCGGCTAAGCACGAGTAGATAACCAGATACATTTGTACAACTTTCAATACCCCACTAGGTGTTGATCATTGTTTTCTGAAACTTTACGGAAAGTAGTAAGTATAAAATGTTAATTTTTGATTACAAAACGTATTTAATTTATAATTCCTCTTGCGTCACCCATCCGGTACAGTGGTTAGCAAAGCAGACTGCTGTGCTGTTGGGCATGGGTTTGAATGCCAGAAAAGACATGGATGTTTGTAAATGTATAGTGCCTTTGCGGCATGGAGGGTACTCAAAATAGCCGTCGAGCATCAAGCCCTTTTATGAGGTTGAGGGAAGGGGAAGAGAGCTGGGAGGCCCCTGACTCTCCAAAGCGTTCTTTCTCTAAATAGTTAGAACCAAGCTAAATCGCACTGTCACCTGTATGGTGCTCAAGGCTACGATAAAAGACAGGCGTACATCTAGAATTCCAACCTGTCTCAGGCTCTGGCAACTCTCCTTCTTTCACTTCGGAAAGGACAAGTCAACAACAGCAACAACTCCTTTTGTAGATTTAAGTATTTGCAAAATATACTTTATAAATGTGATGTAATGTGATATATAAAAAAGAAATATAAAACGTTAGATACCTTACCTTTGAATAAATCTCAGCAGGGGGTGGGAAATGTATAAGGTGAGTACAAATGATGAACCCAATTTTAAAAATCATATTATCGAAACTACTGCACATATTACAATAAGTGATACATGAATGTAAAGAGAAATAAAACAAGTTTTTTTTCCTATTAAAAATGTTCAATGTGTGGCCCCCTTGTTGCACAGCAGAAGTCCAATATGTAATACAACTCATTCCATACATTTTGTGGCATCACTCTATCTACAGTTTGCAATCCTGCACAAATGCTTACTTGTCGTTCCCCGTTATTTGCTGTGTCAATTGCAAATGACTTTTGATTTTCCTTTTCTTTTTCTTGTAAAATTTTTCATACATTTTTCCGGAGTATTCCAAGTTTACAGGCGACCACTCTCATTTCGAACAAAATTCTGCCTCACCCTCTCCACTCCTTCTTCCGAGAAGCTTGAACGGCAGCTGATTTTCTTTTCACACAAGCAAACTGTTTTCTAAAATTGATGATACTACTGCAGAATGCTCTTGTTGGCTGGTGCTTCTTTTCTGTAGCGATATCTAAATGCACGTTACACCGAAATAACTGAAAAAACCCGTGCATGGTCAAATATGCAAAAACTCTTCTCAGTAATTGTGTCTGTGTTTGAATTTGAATCACTTCGCTGAATGTGTTGCTGATTATTAGGAGAAAAAAACTTGGTATACTTCTCCTTATATTCGTGTATTACTTATTGGATTATAAATGCAGTAATTTCGAAAAAACATGAATTTTTTCAAATCAGGTCTATCATTTGTGCTCCTCCTGTACTTCCAATATATCTAATAATGGTCTTGAAAATCCAATTATTTGTAAGTATTAAGCTAAATTATTAATAAATTCAATTCATTTAATCAATATCAATTGCAAAATTATTTTAACATAACATTGCTAAAACAATTGCCCTATAAATGGTTAAAAAGTTAAGAATTAATTTTAAAACTGCATTTTCCTATTTTAATTATGATTTTAATCTAAGCAGATTTATGTTTTTCAAGACAAATGATCAAAGTTCACTTTATATATTTTTTTGTCTTAAAGCTTAACAAGAATTATATAAAAACACTAATTATTACATTAAAATATAATTTTTATACCGGTAACGTATAACTTCAGAAATTATCTTGTAAAATAATTTAGATAAAAAAAAAAAGAAAAGTGATCTAAAATGCATTACAGTTGTGCTTCAGTAGAATTCCGCAAACTGGGTTTAATGTGGACCGAAGAGTGGCCATGTTTGTAATGCATGTTATCAAGAATGGAATTAAAAAGAGAATAAGTACGAGTGTGTGTTTCCTTAGAAAATATTGTACTACAGATGTATGTGTGGCGCGACTAGCTCTGTAGCATTTCTTTGTATATACTTTATATTGCATCTGGCAACCCTACTGGTTCAGTTTCGAGCAGTTACTCCGAGACTATGAACCAAAGATGGTCTTGCCATTCTCGAGATTAATAAATGTGTGTGTTTTATGTTATCCGCTGGTGTTAACTTAAACACAAAATACACTAAAAATAACAGACCAAGTCATTGCCATATATGTATTGTTTGCTTGAGAATACAACCAAAAATTAAGCTGCCCAAATACCTTTAAAAAAAGGAAATGTACGTACTTTATGAATTCATAGAAACGAAAATATATGAAAATATAGTGTACAATAATTTATTAGATCAGACACATCACAGAAAAATACTTCATGAAAGCATACAGCTTTCTATAACGGAAACTAAGTAGCGGACTTTGAAAAAAACCGGATAATTTTTTAATGAAATGCTCAATGTTCTGGTGTGTGTCTTCCGTACTGCACTCTGTGTTTTGCTGTTTCATCACGAAAACGACGAGGAACAGTAAGTCCCTTTGCAACGCACGTTGTTCAAAATACTAAAGGATGGTTTTGACAGCCTTTAGTCCCTTATTATGTGATATTTTGGGAGTTTGTAAGGTGTTCTAAGCGTTAACGTCTTTATCCGTTTTCTGTCTTATTCCATTAATTGTGACAAACGCAATAATTTCTTCATCGGGCACAGGGGCATTTTTCGACCTGCCAGGGTGTGGCCTAGTTATATGCAATGCCATGTTTTTAACCCTGCATCATCCGCGAGAAAAAACGACCGAACGTATCTCATACCCAAGGGTGTTTACATTCTGTTTTTATTATGAAATTTTTATACAAAGTGAAGTGTGATAAAGTGTACTGAAAGTGAGTGGATAAGATGTGTACCAGTTGTCTCCTTTAAAATTATGTTCTTCCCAAATGTTTTTGTGTTTCTACGTATAAAACATTTATTTTCAACAGTGTCCCCCTCTTCTAAATCTGGATTGATTTCAGTAGTGGAATCATACTTGCTGTTATACATTTCATCATTTGATTCTTTCTCATCAAAAGCGCGAAGAGAATTTCTTCATCCGAAAATACTGTTCTACTCTATCTCTATTAAATACTGTATCTATTAAACTACTTAAATATCATATTTTTTCATCATAACTGTAATAATACGCCATAGCATACGAAAGAGTTAAAACGTGTTCATGCATTCAGAACTATAACGGTAATTCGAGCTCAGGGTATGACATACCCGAAGAGGCAGTATCCAAAAATATATATTTAGAATTCGCGCACAAGTTAAGCCCCTCAAAGTATATGACCTTAAATTCAGATACACGAAAAAAACATTTTCCAAAAAAGGTTTAGCAATGTTAAACGGTGGGGGTATGACATACCCTGCGCGAGAAGTACGGGTTAAGTGCCGAGTTTTCAAAACTCTACTGCATTAAAATTCAATTAAAAATGAAGTCTCTGAAGAGAACTGAAAAAAAAAAACTGACGTTTCATTTATTATTTTTATATTTCGATTACTTAAATATTTCGTCAAAGGGAAACAATTAGCTGCTAGATCAAGCACATAATTGAAGAAGTCTCAATAATGTACATAAATGAAGAAATAATGGATTAAATACATACATGAAAAAGTATTCATTCAAGCATATGCATTATAAGTTTCCAAAAGAATGAGGACATAAGATCTCTCAATCAAGGAAAATATTTCAATCTTGACAAGGAGGTTTTCTTAAGGAAGTGTCGTTTGTATCAGGGTAGAAGAAGCATTTCAAGTCATAAAAATGGTGTTTTGTGAAGTTTGTCATTAACAAAAGAAACAAGAAAAATGGTTAGGCATAATGCTATTTTTTCATACTTTGTGAAAAATTAAAATGTGAGCTTATTTTTGAGTGATTAAACTTTGAATGCGTTTTAAGAGATTAATAAATACTCAACTTAAGTTAAAATGGGTTCAATTTAAGTTTTAGGCTTATTTTATCGTATCATCTTATACAATTTTTAATATTCATCCCAAGTGAGTGAGTAATAACGTCGCATTTAATTCTGAACCATGATCGAAAGATAAGGACTATACCTGAGCTGGCACCCCACTCTTCTAATTTCCACACCACACCAATGGGAGCACATTTGAGCTCTCGACAGATTTAACGTGCATCGCTCCCCTACATGGTGGGTCTTCAGAGGTAATAGGTTCGACCACATGACAAGCCTGCCGCGAATCCGTTACCTTGACCACTAGGCTACCACGGCCACTATAATCATCCCAAAAGCAATGGTTCAGATGGTTTGTGTATTATAACAATATCACCAGTTCAAGATACTTTGTAACTTATCGCAGCAAAAATATATGAGATAAGTGATTCAAAAGGATTTCAATAAATGATTCAAAGTTTTAAGTAGTACATTGAGTTCGAAGTTATATTGCGGATAGCAAACTCAACTTAGTGAAGAAAATCTCATTATTCTTCGCATCATTAAAATGGTTTTTTGACACTAATTAGCGCAATTCAATTTGGGATGAGTTAGTTAAATCATTACAAATAATTATAAAATTAAAAATTAATAATCTCTCATACAATGCTATTTATATATCACAGGCAATCGGTCTATTTACACTTATTTAGAATTGTTTTCAATGAAATAATTAAAAGAAAAATTTAGCTTAAACTTCTTTTAGTGTAAATTTGCAGAAGTTAATGTATCTCTGTTTTTAATTTATGTTTCTTTAACGGCTTTCTTTATTATAGCAATTGCTTTCTGTACGAAAGTTTGCTTAAAGAAATATTTCAGAAATTAACTCTGATTTGTTTAAAGTTTCTTAATAACTTCAAGAGAGAAAGCGATAAATAATTAAAATTTTCCTGATTTTATTATAGAATAATTTTCGTTATTCAAAATAAATAACAGTTATAGAAATAATAAATGTAAAGAAGTTCATATGATGCTCTTGGATTTTGGAAATTGGATCGTACTATTATAAGATTTTTAAAATGTTCAAAAATATCTGAATTTATTAGTATGCATCTAAAAGTGGAATTAAGGTCAAATGAAAGCTCTAGAAAAAAATTTTGATTCCTTAAAACCTACACACATGCACACAAATTACTTTGAATAAGTAAGATTTGGAAAGGGTCCTGATGTAAACATATCGTCGACAGATATGCAAATACCTTAAAATCAATTCAATCGATGCATGTAAGAAAGTGGTATGCTTAGAGACGAGAATAAAAAAAAACAAAAAACATTTGAACATATTCCTTTAAAAGAGAGATAACACTAAGTCCTTGTAACCTTTTTCTGTTCTTTTCCAAATCACTTTCCCTCGCTGCACATAGTGTATTCGTTTTTTCTTGCTTCCAACACTTTCCTGTGGCTGTAAGAATCCGAATAGGCAAATCTCCTATTGTTTCTAGTCCCAAATAGATTCCCCTTTCAGTAAAACCCAAAAGGTTAGACAGGAAAGTTTTAGATTCCTTTTCAAATCCAAACCGTTTTCCCACACTACGAGTTCAAGAAATCACTCAACAATTGATTCTTTGAGTCTTTTTCAATCTCAGCAAACTCCTCTTGATGAGAAGCACAGAAGAAAAAGCAAACGAGTTTTTTTGAAAAACGCTGTTTAATGTTTTTGTATGGTTGTTATTTCCTCCTTCACATTGATACTATCCTTTAAATTGTCAAGAAATTATTCTAAATTATGTACTGTTATTGTAGGTAAGCAAAAACACGCGTTTCACACGCAGAATATAAACATCCCTGACTATAACAGTTTCTTAACATTTTCAGTTTACTCAATAATTTATTATTTGTTTCTTTCTGTTAATTGTAAATTATATTTCAGGAGCTTGAAATATATTCAGAAGTATATTGAAACTTAAACTTTTAAGTACATATACATATATGTGTGTGTGTGTGTGTATGTGTATGTGAACATGTGAGTGCTGCATAAATATGTGCTTGTGTTATCAAATGATGAATATGCTTTAAATATTTAAAATAATTAAGGAAGTGTGATATAG
>BMAV01009682.1:21965-45377 GCA_019973955.1 Trichonephila inaurata madagascariensis
ACCAAAGAAAACTACGAAAAAAAGACGAGCGATGGATGGGTAGTTGGGCGAGTCTAAAAATGTTTTCTAAACTATGTTATGTCATGATTTATTATATTTGTTTAAGTGTTTGGACTGTGTAAGTTTCACATGTTGATCTCCGAATAAAGATGATCACTAAAATACCTGGAGTTTATTTGTCTGATAACGAGTAACAATGAATCTAAAAACATAACTCTTAGAAAATCATGTAATGAAATTGATAGACAGAGAAGAGACATGTAAAAACAAACAATTCGTAAGGATTTTCATAATGCTTTATTAATATTTTAAATATAATTCTAATACTGATTCCTTTTTTGTTTCCCTGACGTAAGGAAGGAAATATCAAGCATGAAAAATGTCTAACTTCTCCATGTAAACTTCGAATACATATTACAAAGAAAAGAAAATATATGAAACCTTTATTTGTTTCACTATTTTGTTAGGAAAATAAATTTTGTGAATTATGTAAAATCAAATTATTCAAAATTATTCATAAAATGCTGTTATAAAGTAGAACAAAAATTTTCTTCTATTGCTTTCTTACGTATAAATTGTTTACTTATTCCTCTTTTCACATAAACATTTTTTTTTTTCATTTCGCTGAATATACGTAAGTACAACAATAGATTTTGCAATCTGAGACATAGCCATCCTGTGATGACCATGTCTTGCCGGTTCCGCGTAAGCTAGAGGTGGGGGATTATCAAAATGATGAGACATAATTCTTAATACAACTTTTATTAAGAGTAACTTATAATACTTAAGTTCTAATTTGACACTTATTAATTAGAGTGAGAGTCGAGCCCAAATTAAATCACGTATTTAAGTCAGATCACGCAATTAGATTCTCTATCTCAATTATCCTAAATAATCCTGTTATCTAATTACTTATATCTAATATTACCTTTTCCAGTTCTGGTCCCTTGACCTAGAGAATATTATCTATAAACTTTATATATGAAGATTCTTGATCCGCAAGGTAGCTAATTCTTGATCCTCAAGATTCCACACTAAGCTTTGTCACTCTATCGATCAGAATAATTCCACAATACAATCTCTGAGCCTGCTACGCTATATCTAAGCTTACCCCGATATCCTTTTATAGTATATCTGATTTACATATTATTATCGTTTATCTTCTTGGTATTGGGTTGGAAAAGTTTTGCCTTTAATCGTGGCCGTCAAAGAACATAGGAGTCATGTTAATCAGAAAGACGCGAGAGACGTCACAAATCATGTTATACTGTCAACATCAATTCTCTGAAAAACATTTTGGAGATAAAGTAATTACAAAAAGAAAATCTTGGATTTATCATTTGAACAAGTTTCTCAAAGTTGTTTATTATTTGAGTTTGAGAATGAGGAAAACTCAAAGTGTTTGTCAGAGAAAAATTTAAAAGAAAGATGAAATGCTGATGAGAATGAAAAAAAGAAGATGAAAAATCTTCTGTAGAAAAAAATTACATATGAGTACTTTGAACAAGCGTTTACTCAAATATCTATCTTCTAGTATAGAATGGTGTCGGTAGTAGACTGGTCATAGTCATGAACTCGTAGCCGGCTAGTCATGAGTTTGAAATCTGCTGTTACTGGAGCTTCATCGAATCGAGTGGCTGATACAGTTTTGAACTCCCGTGATTCAAGGTTCTCAGGTTGGCAAGTTATAGAAGTACGGAGTCTCGAGTTTTAAGTGAGAGTGTCATCCTCGTCATTTAAAAGTGTTTCAAAATTACGGGGTCCGTCATCGCCAATAGGCATGTTTCTTTAGAGTGCTATATTTTCAAAAATAAAATCAAATTTACTTAGTTATCGAAGAGTGTTCCCGAATGATTATCAGGCAAAAATTCAAGGAAATAAAAACATGTAAAATAATTTTATGGATGAATTTTTTATATAGGCTTAGCTGTTAAGTGTTTTATCTTTATATTATTTCACGTTTAATTTAAATAGACTAAATCTATGCATTTTAATACGTTTTGCAAAAATGAAAATATTTAAAACGTGCAGATAATTAATTGTTTGTAACATTTCAGCATGTTATTGATTATTAATACATTCTGATAAGATAATAATTTATCCAGTGTTTTTAGAAAAAAACGAGAAAATATAATAAAAACGTTGTTTAACTTAAAAAATAACAAATAGATAATAGATATTTATTGAAGAAAAAGAGAGAATATAAAAAAATTTAATATCTTAAATATTTAGTACAAAATAAAGTAATTAAAAAAAAGATATTTTTTTAAAAGAAAAAATTTACAGATGATAAAAGAAGATATTGACTAAATTTCAATTCCTAATGTATTAAGTATAAAAATATAAAATACATCATATATCAAAACCCTTCGTGAAATCCTTTAAACCGCAATAGTCTGTTGTCTAAAATATGAGTCTTAGTTGATGTAAATTGTTAAATTAATCTCAACCACACAAAAGTTATAGTTAATGCATTGTTGTTAAATTAATCCTACACCCAATCAATGGTATTAGATCGAGGCCCACGAAATTCCCTATCGGTTTAGAAAACGCTTGTCATTAGTCCGTATACTTGAGCCCCATGCAGTTGACAGTACGTATTTACTTTATCCTCTCCAATTTTGAGTGATTACTCTGAGGAGGAGTGGTCCAGGGTCTCCAACTCTTCCTTCCTGCCACCAACCCCTTGAGAGGACTTACGTATAGACGAATATTTAAACCACCCCATGCCCCACACATACACTATACATTTATAAATATCCATACCTTCACCGGGTCTCAAACTCAGAGAAGGATAAGACCTGCACAACTCTGCAGTGACGTTAAGAAGAAATGAGAGAATGAAAATGCTTCAAGTACGTTCCACTACTCACCACATTATCATATACTCACCATCTCCACCCCTTGAGTTTACATAAAGTATATAATTAATGTAATGTAAATTGCTGAACTAAAATTGAAATCTTTACAGGATTTATTTGCATGAACTATTATAATTAAACATAATTCATTTTAATAGGTGCCTACTTTTTATTTTATTATCCACCAATCCGTCTGATTATCTATTTAAAATACACCAAAGTAGGTCTGTTTCTTATTATTATCTGTTTTCTTAAAAATATTAATAAAATATTTCATTAGTATTCACTCACTTTTAAAAAGAATAAATAAAACAGCATACGCAGTACATATAAAAAATAGTTTATTCTCTTTTAAAGCCCCTTCAGATATTTTCTTATTCAGGTATTCATATATATTAGTAATGGTTATATACTAAATTTTAAATAGTTAAATGCTTAAAATGATAGCAGTTTATAAAAAAATAGTTTACTTAATTATCAGCAATGGCTTTTTATATTATAGGAACACCTATAATATACATAGTGTTTCAAGTTTGTTTTTGTTCAAAAGTACTAAAAAATTTTTATAACATGAAAATGAAATGTCCTTTTACATCAGAATTCCGCTTAGAATCCTTAGACGGTTAACATTTACTTAGATGATATAGAAAAACAAAAAAAAAGATTTTTATTTATAACTAAAAAATTATACCATAAGAAAACTGTCTGCAATTCTAATTAAAAAAGAAAACAAAATGAGCAAAAATGTACTTCCTACAGGAACTAAAGCAGGTTTTTTATGTTTCACCTCTTAATTTCTGTTGAATAAATTACTTTTGTCTTCTAAGTGTAGGTAAATAGATATGTCATGTTAATTTAATTGGCCTTATAATGTTTCTCAAACAAGGGTTCCTCTGGAACCATATTTCAGAGGAAAATTTTTTTCAAGCTGTGTATTTTGTATTTGTTTCAGCAGCAAAAAAATTAATTAATTTTCTCCCTTTCTGCGCTTCCTGGTGTAGACACATTCTTCTCTTTACTTAAATGAGAGGGTTTAAGAAAAGTAACCTTGTGTGTAGCAAATGTATCACAGTGTAAAAACAAATTTAATAGTTGCAGAACTATGCTACATTTGTTATCTTTCTAGGTCAAATTTAGAGAGCAATTTCGTGGTATCAACGTCACCAAGGTTGTTCAGATACAGTAAGCCAGCGTTTCTCAAACTGTAGAACGTGCCCCTTAGGGAAGCCAGTAGCTCTATGAGGAGGGAGGTGCATATTGAAAAGTCGAAAACAAAAGATTATTAAAAAAAATTATAAATTTACTGAAAGTAAACAAAATACATTCTGACAAAATAAAAAAAAAATAAAATACACATTTACATTTTGATATAATACACTTATAAATGTATCAGTACTTCGCAATGTATTTTATAGCTGATAAAGCAATACTTAATAACTGATTTAACAATACTTAACAACCTATTTAACAATACTTAATAACTAATTTAACAATATTTAATAGCTGATTTAACAATACTTAATAGGTGATTTAACAATACTTAATAACTGATTTAACAATACTTAATAGCTAATTTAACAAAAAAACTGATTTAACAATACTTAATAGCTGATTTAACAATACTTAATAGCTGATTTAACAATACTTAATAACTGATTTAACAATAATTTAATAATGACCACTGACCCCATAGGTTTGTGATATATAAAATTATATACAAAAATTAACACTTATTTTGATAATTTGTACGGTTTATAATTAAGCCCTTAATTGCCGGTTAAAAGTTACTCAATTCACTCCCTAATGCCACCATTTTCCAAGTAGGCGCGTGCATGTCATGTATTGGGGGAGGGAAGAAAAGAAAAATAATAAACAAATCCTTCACTAACGTTGTTAAGGTCATTTCATTGCATTCTAAAGCTTTCGGAACACTTTTATGGATAGTAGTGCTTAGAAAAGATCGTAATTAGGAAAAACGTATATATAATTCCGGAGCAATTAATGGTTTGGCTGAGTGAGACGTTTATATACGCCGGTGCACTTAAGAGAATAAAGTCGTGTGTAGCTTTAGTGCCAAAGTATAGTATTATTGAATTCAATTCATTGTTTTGTATGGACGGGAGGGGGAGGTGCGATGAAATTTATGATTGGATATTGGGTCGCAAATAATAAAAGGTTGAGCATCCTTGCAGTAAGATAATCTTTGTTCATATAATCTTGAACCATTTTCACTTGAGAAAGAACGTTCTCTTTTGATACAATAACTTATTTACAGAAAAGATATTCAAAACAGTTCCACTTTCTAAAAAACCGACTTTCTGAAAAACCGGCATTTATAGAGAATTTGATAATGAATTGGCGTGTATTACTCTTTAAAAATCTAGTCTCTCTACTTTAGATTTATTTAGATCTTATTTAGATACAACAGGTTGAGTATTAATTACAAATATCATAATTTTCTAATTTATTCATTTCTGAAAAGGCCACCACCTAAACTTGTGCAACATTTTAAACATCTGCATCACTCTAATGAGAAAATCTTGAACTTTGACAGATTTAGAGTGCATCCTTCTCGATTCAAGAAGGGTTTTAGGGAAATAAAAGTTGGAGTTCACACAGATATATTTATATATATTGTATTGTACTTGAAATATTTTATTTAAACTACGTGATTGAAATTCATATTACTGTTGTAAGAAATTCTCTTCTAAGAAATTTGTGAACAAAAAGAAATAATTTATGAATCTTAAGAATCTTCTAAAGAAACAGTAAGTCTCTATATAAATAATGGTTGTGATAAAATATTACATTTTGTTTCAGAAAATGATAGAATGATTTCTTTCTAAGAAAAACATCGACATCTATAAAATTATTTCTGATTTTTCTGCGTCAGTCCGCATTATAATCAGCAAAAAAGAGCTCATAAGCGTAGTAATGCCTTATTTTGGAACCGCAACCCAAAGCATATTTTTTAAATCACTTTTACGCCTTAACAGTTTGCTGAAGTATTAAACTTTCATTTGTATAGTTGTATTTTTCATTAAACATGACATTATGTGAAATGTTCTGTTTCTTTTAATTATAATGAATTGCCCAAATGAAAAGTGGACACATGCAATTGTGTCAAAAAGAAATAAGCTATAGCAGTGCTACCGAACATGGATATAAAGCAGTGATACTCAGCCTATGGCTCGTGAGCCGCATATGGCCCCGATGGCATTTTCTGATTGCCCGGTTATGACCCATTGCAATAAAATTTCAATTATTTAAAAACATTGTACTAATATTTGAGTGGAAAACTCTATCACTGAAGCAATCAAATCTATCAATTTGCCTTTTCAATAATAGAATGTGTTGTTATATGTATTCTAATATCCTGTTTGGTCAGATAAGAGAGGTTAGACCAGATCATTGAAACCTTTGACTAACCAAGTCCGGTTCTAGAAAGGGGCTATGATGGCTATCTTCCCAGGTCAGTTCAAGTAGTCCAAGATTTGCGGAGGTGAAGGCTGTTCTAGCTGACATTCAGGGAAAATAAGAAACCTCTTATTGCCTCCAGAAGAAGTGAGTTTTTTCGAACAAACAAATGTTGGACTGTCTGTCACAAGGAAGAGTAAAAGAGACAGTAGGTTTGGTCATGGATGAAAGGAAATTGAAACTACTCCATCACTCAGTAAAAAAAAAGCATAAAAGTACAATTTTTTTCTGTGCGTCTAATAGAAATGTTAGTAAAGTATTAAAATAAAAACCAAAAAGGAGATTTTTGATATTTGATATCAATTTGATATTTGATATCAATTTTTTGTATCAATTCCCCCCTTCATTATACTCATGTTGCGGCCCGCATGAAATATCTATCATATGTATGCGGCCCGCGTGAAATACCTGTCTTACTTATGTAGCCCACTAGGGGAAAAAGGTTGAGTACCCCTGATATAAGGGAAGTACGAGGTGAACACCACATACGATGTGCAATGATGAAACCTATTCTTTGTCAAAGAAATAGATAAAAAGTAAAGTTGTGCTATTCATGAATGTGTCCATATCGAAGCAATGCACGGTAGTATGGTTTCAGATTGCCTAAGGTGAGCTAAATTTGGGCAATTATCAGAGAATGGGACCACAGTCTACGAAGGGCAATGCTTAGTTTGAACGTTTAGTGAAGGGTTGCAAATGATACCAGATCTTCACGACAATACCGGCCGAAACGTCCCTCATGAAGACCAGACAACATAAAAAAATTCGTTGAAAAGTGTTGGAACAGAGACTATAGGAGTCCAGATTTATCTCCCTGAAATCTTCCCCACACTTTTTATCTACTTAAGAGGGCATTACGTTTCCATTCGGACGATGAGAGTAAGTAAGCTATACAGGACTTTTTCGAGAATCAATCACAATCTATCTACAGAGAAGACAGACTTACTGTCGGAACAATGGGGCATGTGTTAAAAGGCCCAAGGTGATACATTTTAAATTTCAATAAAGGTATTTTTTTTATTCAACTTGTCCACTTTTCATTTAGGCAAACCTTATACATCATTAAATTAACACAAGAAAGTTCTGAATAAGTTTTAACATTTAGAAGAGATGTTTTATGGTAGATACTTAAAGCCTTCCCTTTTCTACATACCAAATGTTTTCCATAATTGATAAACTCTCTCTACTTCCAGGCAAAGAAAGTGCAAATTCAATTAGTTTAGAAATATTGCAACATAAAATATCAATCCTTAAAAAAATCTTAAAATTGCTTTCAACGCCTATTAAATATTATCTAGTACTTTTTTCAGAAACTGAACCACAATCTAACTTTTGGTTTTGTATTACCTTGTTAAACAATTGACGTTCATCAAATCGGTGATCGATATTTATGAAAACTTATATAATTTCGTTAACAACATGCGCGTTCTCTTATTAATCAAACTAGACAATGTTTCAAGTAGTAAATGCATCCACTAAAACTTACTAACTTTATATAAAAACTGGTTCCCAAACTCAAAGTATTGAATTCTAGAACTATAAAAAAATTCAACGCTTGAGAAGAATATTTGTTCAGGAATATCCTTATTTTCTTTTTAGAATGCACATAATTTATTTTGTGTAATATAACACAAATATTAGGATTTTTTATTCCTGAAGGACACAAATTATTTCAGAATATCTGATTTAATTAGTCAACTCAGAACGTGAAGTACTTTGGTTTTTGTGATAGCATTAGCTTCCAGTTTCAAAACTATATTATTAAATATGCAAAGTCGTAAGATAATGCTAAAAAAACGCTATCTTGACTAATAAGGTCTAAAATTTAAAAAAAAATCCTCGCCAGTCATAACATTTCTAAAATCCCGGACAGCACTTATAAACTTTTGCAGCATCGGACATTATCCGGAATTGCACTTAAAAATTAGAACTTTCAGGGCTACTTCCAAACCTGTGGTAAGCCTACATAAGTGGCATATTGAAACGAAAATTTCCAGTAGTTTAACGAGATTGTAATCGATAACAAGTTTCTGTAAAAAAAGGTATCAACATAAATATAAGCAAATAACAAAGTTTCATTTTGGATGGTTTGACAGGTGACTAACGAAAAAATTTATATCTTTGTCACTTTGGTCATAATTTTTCTTTTCATTCTTCATTTTTAATTAAATTTGCACTGACATTTTGGTTTGGTGGAAAGATGAATGAATGTCATTCGAGATACAAAAAGAGTCTTTTGGTTACAGTCATCTAATTTAAAACTTCAGTTAGGAAATAAGGATGTCGTGAAATCTTTACAATTATTGATGTCATGACATAGGTTTCATTCAAATGAGGTAACGAAACATATAAATATTATACTGAGTATTATTTACTTAAGCAAATTACTTTCAACATGAATAAATATTTTTCAGGAACAAATACAAGATATTTAATATGCAAATGAATAGAAGTTTTTGTAAAATACATATATATATATATATATATATATATATATATATATATATTTGTTTTTCTTTTTTTAAGTAAATTTTACTAGCTAGGATCAAAATATGAGTAAAAGAAAAGAGTTGCACTGGGGAGTAAAAAATATAGAGAGGTTAAGGTACTTTTTTGTCTTTTAAGGATTTTACCCTCCTCAAACATTGAAGAAAATACTTTCTATGTACTTTTACGTGAGAAAAATTGTTATCAGAGCTTTTGAGAAATATTTTCTTCAAGTGTGAAAGTATCACGCAGAGAACTGAGTAAACCTAAGAATGAGAAAGAAGTGAAATATTTTCTTTTAAGAAATTACTTTAAAGTGAGAAACGTATCCTTTAAATACGTTAAAATATATCAGTTTCAAACACACATACATGTATATATATATAAACTATTTGAATTCACGTAAAAATATTTCTTCTTTGTTTAGCTTATAAGAAATTAATTTATATTGATTTAATTATTCTTACTTTTAAATTAAAACGGAAAATTCACATCTTCGTTTGGATTTATTATTCGTATTATCTTCGTTTGGAATGTTTTTATAAAATCGGTTGCCTGCCATTAGCAATATTATATTAAAGTAACTAATTCTTTTGCGCTTATGATTAGAATAACCTAAATTTAGAATTTTTAGGAAAAAACATTGAATTATCTTTAAGATTTTTTTGGTATTAAGAAACTTAAATATTATTAACAAACACTGTAAGCATTCTTCGTAGAAAATAACCTTTTTAAACTATAAAATGTGTTGAAAATTACAAAATAAAAAATAATAAAAACGCACTGCATTATTAAAAATTTAAAATGAAATTTATAAAAAGAACAACAACAACGAGATAAGTATATTCTTAAATGCCGTTAAGTGCATTTCTGGGAGAATAAAGTTTAATGTTTAATATACATTTTTAAAATATACTCAGTATCCTATCGTTTAATTACTATGTTTTAAAACAGTCATTAAAAACTAGTCAAGAGAAAAAATTGTGAACCAGTTCCAAGAAAAAATATTTTTGTACTAATTAAGAGCTAATATTCAATTCTTTTTCTAGATTAGTTGTATGGAATGTACACAACAAAGATTTTATTTTGATTACAAATATATTGAAGAATTTTTATAGCAACGAAATTTCTTTACTTCTGTCGCAGCAATGCAAAATCATAAAGAAGACAAAAATTTAGTTCCACTCAGCTTTTTAATGCTTTTTTTAAAAATGTGTAGCGGTTCTCCTGACGATAAAGTTAGTTGCATTATACTTTATCGGGTAAAAGTACTCAAAATACAAACGACGCCTATTAAACGTATAAAACAGTATTGACTTTCTGAAATGAGCTTTTTCTTTTACTTTTAGCCCCATAAATTAGTGGAATGCTTTTTCGTTGCGAAATAAAATGCTTATAAACGATTGAAGTTATTTTAATTCTTTGTCAGAAAGCAAGATTGAAAGAAACTTTTCATTGAATTATAGTTTCTTATTTGAATTTTGCTTTTCTTTCGTGGCCCATTAGAGTTTTATCACTTTCAGTTATTTTACTAAATTTAGTAGAAAAGCTCAGCACAATAATCTTAGTATTACAAAACTGTCTGTGTTTATTCCTTTTATTTAAGTCTAAGCAAAAGATTGAGGATGCATTCAAGTTAAGAAAACATTTTCAGAAACGAATAAATTCCACAACAAAAGTTTTGCATATACATTGTCAACGTATTAAACTAACCCATAAGTTTAAGGTACATTTTAGATAATAAAGTTCAATTGCATTGAACAAAAGTCGGGGGTGTTTATATATATATACAGAAATAATAAATCGAAATATGGTTTCAAGTAAAAATTGCTTAGAAATTTATAGAAGAGTTTTAGAATAAATTCTTTTTAAAAATCTGTATTATGAAAATGTTAACAATGAACATTGGAGTATATATTCAATATAGTTTTAAAATGCTATAAAAGGGTATTTTATATTCTTGACAAGGAAAAAGGAATCTAATGTTTGACTCTTTACCGATTATGCAGCATTTCTTGTTCAAATGTTATAAAACAGTTTTTTTATTTTATAAATGAATAGACATATCATAAGTTATTTTTATGGTTCATCAGCATCAAAAATAGCAAATCTCTGTAAAATATCCTAAATTATAAATATACACACTGAGCTTACATGTGTATATAATCTGTATAAAATGTCTTTTCAGAAACACAGTTCAGTGACCAAAAAATGTATTTCTATAATTTTTGTTCATTGATAAAATGAAAAATATATTACTTTAAAAAACTTCCTTAGTAAATTATAACCATTAAAATATATAAAAGTTCTTAGTTTCTAAATAAACTTATTATTCCCGATGTTTTTTAAATGTAATATCAAGATGACTGCCAGAAACATGAAACAATGAATTAATTAATGGTTTTCAGCCGTAAAAATTTCTATTAAAATAAAAGTAAACCATTTTAAGAAGAAAAAAAATACCATTCAATATGCGATATTAACATTGTGAGACAAAGCCCTTTTGAATAAATTACTTTTAGCTTTATTTAAGGGATTTATTCTGATTAAAATAAATCCGAAAGTATTTACGATAATGATAAATAGCCTAGGTTGGAATCCATCTATATTCAAAGCACGTAAATCAATTAAAGATCAACACATGAATGGGAAATCAACATTCTTGCTTCAGAAATCTGAGAATTCTTATTTAAGTTTTAGAGCTTTTTTTAAATATATTTACTTAGAAAGAATTTTCTATTCACTTAATTAAAAAACCTGTTTAATTCCCTTTGTTATTCTTATGAGATTGTGATCTATGAATTAAGATTAGATAAAAAGAAATATATAAGATTATTTATTTTATTTAATCTGTATCATCATTAATTTTAAATATGTTAGTTAAGTTGAAATTAACACAATTATCGTTTGCAGATTTAATTTCAGATCTTCTTTCGAACAAAAACAGCAAAAAGCAGAACAGACTTAATCTCAAAAGTTTATGTAAGTGGAGCAATGCAAAAGTATTCAGGTTAAGTAGGAAGAAAATAAAAATTAAGTATTATTCCAAGACATTAAAAGTCAATACCTTCAGAAGTATTTCAGTAAGAAACACATTTAATAATTATGTCACAGAAATATTAACGTCAAAATTGCCTATCGTTAGTGTGAAGTGGATGGTTAAAGAATAGCATGTCATCATAGCACTCTCGTGTAGTATCAAAGTGTGACATTAATAAAAAATTCACCAATCAAGTGAAATTGCGTATTATAGTAATTTAAATATTATTATGCTGAATAAAATGACGCAGTTATTAATAATGAACTTTCATTCAAAAATGATTTTTATTTTCTTTTTATTTCTGAACAAAGTTACCTGTTGATTAGATTACTACAAAATACTTTTAATTTTTATTTTTTTCTTTAAAAGTGAGTTTAATTTTAATTTTCTCAAGAAAAATGTTTGTCACATTATTTTATTTTATGCTTTTCTGCATTGAATTTACTTTATGTTTGATTAATGATACATAATTATTTCTATTATCTAAAATATTTGTATATTCGAATGTCATAATATTTATATAACACTTTAGAACGAAATGATTTAACGAAGTTGTTAATGTAACCAAACATGTTTACAACTTTAAGGATTTTAGTGAACAAAATTAATCCTATTAAATATTATAATTTGTGTGTCGGTTGTATAGTGCTGCCTTTGCGAGGGGGCACTAGAAGGGTAAATGAGTCAACAGAGGACCGAACGAAGAACAGAGAAAAACCTAACGGAAGAAGAAATATGAAGTGAAATGAGTTGTTGCATGAAGAAAACAACACTCCGACTTTCTTTGACTTCGAGTGAAGTGATACTGTAAGCAACTCCGCAACACATACTGTTCCATGGCCATACAAAAATTAAATCCTTTTTACTCTTAAATTTAACTTTGTAAATGTTTTAACATGTTCGCCAATTTAAATTGTAAATAAATTAATGTGTCTAAATAATGGATAGTTTTCTTTACAACAAGTGATATTCCAAAGTATGTAATTTCAACTGAATCACTCTGCATTTTCTTATTGACGTAAACGAAAAGAAGGAATTAAAATGTAATATAATAAGGGGTAAACTTAATTGTATAACTATAGGTCTTAGTGGTTTCTAAACATCCGTGATTTATTTGGTTCTTCACAAAGAGTGACCTGATATTTACAAAAAATGAAAAATTCTGTAAATATTTGTATGTAATTGCAATTAGGATATAAGAATATTATATTAATAATTTTGAATGTTTTGTAATTTTTAACATATGTTTAAAAATTTTATGACGGTTATTAAAGCGAAGATTTGGTACTTTCCAAGATTAATAGAATTTGCTGATCGTTGAAATTCTGTTTCAGCTGGCAGGAAGTATCAATTTGTGTTATTCTTTTTATATTAGAAGTTAATAATAAGTAATGAAAAGTTATTATATTACAAATCCATTAAGGTATCTGTCAACGTTCGCAACCGTGATTTTGCAAAAGCGTATAAATGGATAATATTTATGATATTTAGTGTCACTTAGGTTAGAAAATGCATATCAAATTGGTTTAAGAATAGTATTACAATAAAAAATTATTTAAGTACAATATTTTCACAAAAAAATTAACATTGAATGACCCATTTTCAAAAAATTCTCCTTTTGTGAAAAATGCTTCTATTATAATAATATTTTTTTTATAATAACTAGAATTTTTGATATATATAGCTTAGAAGTGGGTTTATCTATGTTTTACGACAACAGAGGGGAGAAATTTTAAGAAAAAACGCCGATAATTATTTCAATGGGTTGTAACTCTGAAAATAGCGTGAATTTTTCAAAAAAAAAAATAGTTCAGACTCTCTGGAGAAGTCTTTAAATTATATAAGTATATATATAACATATTATTTTAGAAGCATTTTTATAAAAGGAGAACATTTTAAAAAAAGGTTATTCTAAGTTATTTTTTTGCAAAAATATTGTATTTAAATAATTTTTTTGTCAAGTGTCCTTGAAACAATTTTATACATGTATTCTAATCTAAGTGATACTAAATATCATTAAAACTATCCATTTATGCGCTTTTTTAAAATCACGGTTCCAAACGTAGTCGGATACCTTAAATAATAATTGATATTATAAAACAAGTTGTACAGAAATATTATATTAATATGTACTCTGTTAATGCACATGATGATACTCTGTTATCATAGGCCTCAAGAAGCTTCCGAGTTGCAACGTTAATAAACATTCAATCAATCAGCTAGAAGACTAATTCGTAATCTCGTTCATCCTTTACAAATTAAGTGCATTTGCTTGATGAAGCGTGTTCTCAGCAATTTAAACTTAATAAAGTGGTTCGATTTCAATTTAATTCATGAATGTTAGGCAGTTATTGAGGAAAGTTTCATGAATGCTTAACTAATATAATATTAATGAATAACAAAGAACTACACAAGAAGAAATCCATGATAACAATTAAAAAAAAGTATCATCATTTTTACAAATATTGTAATTACAAACCCTAAATCTGAACAATTTATTTAGTGTAAAATTAATTAATTAAATAATTCTTATATATTATAAGTCTACGAATATATTGTAAATTATGAGTAATTAACTGAAATCTCTCAGGCATTAAATTCATTTTATTAAAATTAAACTTTGCCCTATATGCTTCTCTAAAATATAGATCTCACAACTTATAACGTTACAAAATCTCATTCCATTCTTGTAAAAAAATAAAATTAAAATTGATAAAAATTGAAAAAAACATCAGAGTAGTCTTTATGTTGACAAATTATTATTTTCAAATATTAAGACATACCTCAGTTTTTCCCTTTACTTTTAATTTTTTTTATTTAATTACATATAAATTTAAACAGTATATTAATTGATGGGTGGAAACGTATTGTAAATAACGCAGAGATTATTCAGTAACTTGTTTTTAAACTTAAGATGCTTTCTTTACATCATTCCATATTTTTAAACCTGAGTTATTTTCTAAACATTATATTTTGGAAATATGTGTAATGTGATGAACTTAAATTCGAGTAAGATTGAGGGGCAAGTGAAGGAGACATATTGAAAATCAACAACTTTAATTTAAGCTAACTTAAAAGGTCTAATTAATAATCATAAATGTTATGCGAATTACGTGAAGTTTTGCAGACTCACTGGACCCTAACATTCATAAAACCTCTGACAAAGATAATAAGACAACTTATACCAAGATGCTTAATTATACCACAAAGCATATTTCACACATATAATTTAAGCTATTATTGTCTTCTAAGATTTCCCTTTACTTAAAATAATGAGACTCATTCGCATACATCACGGTCCTTTCACAGAAAGAGTTCCTCAAAAATCAAATAATTCATGAAATTGCTTTTCCACGTGAAGATTATTACGAGAAGAAGAGGGGAACACAGAACTCAATACAAGATAGTACATTTTATTTTCCATTAAAGAAGATAAAGAGTAACGATTTCTTCGGAAAAAAAAATTAATTATATGTGAAAAATTATATATCTTTCTCCCTTTGACATCCGAAATGCCAAATATTGAATAATGCCATTAAAGCAAATATCGGCAGTAACATTAAGGGTAATCTGAGCAGCACCAAAATGAAACAATACTTTCCAACCCTACCCCTGGACCATCCTTTTGTCTTAGATGTCCTTTGATTTTTTCTTCCATCTACAAACCTCTTCCTTATTATAACTTTGGTCAAATTACAGCAGCCCATGGCTCATCTATTGAACTACACACTCTGCCAGCAGCATGAATTTTGGAGGAGCTGTGTCTAATTTTAACACTAAAAACAATCTGAGGAAATCGCGGAAGACTTAAGATTGTTGAAGGAGAGCTAACAAATGCAGGAGTTCTGACTTCTATGATGAGAGTTGTCAACGAAGGTCGTAAAGATGGTGTAGGGTTAAAACGCAGAGCAACATCAAGTTCCAGCAAATACAATGCATCCCACATTTGTCCTGTTTGTGGTGCTAACTATTATGATGAAAATTAAGGACAGGAATGGATGCAATGTTATTGCTATTGTACATCGTGTTTCCATCATAAATGTGTCGTTAGAAGATGGATCCTTCTTTTGAAATGAGTGTAGCGTATGATACAAGGGGCAAGTCCTCATCAAATGTTTTTTCTTTAAGTTTGCAATAATTTGTGTTAATTAAATAGTTTATCTGATTTTTACCCACTAATTATTTTCAATTTATTGATAAAAACTTGAACATTTTTTGTGATACAATTTATTAATGAACAAAAGCTTAATTTTACTTATCAATTTCAAAAAACATGTAATTTATTTGTGATGCAGGGTTTATTTTGAGAGAAATATGTAGACACTTCAAGACGCTCTGTTCATTTATTACAAACAGTCTTCCGACAATGCGCATTCAGTTGCTTTCTGTCAACACTTCAGCAGCCCGCGCTTGATTGAAGACGAAACTTTCAATGACAGTGACATTATCAATAATTTGATAAATTATGAAGACGGAAAAGGAACCAGGTTCTTTGAGAGAGGATAAAAATATGCAGGGATCCAGCTTTCCAACAAAGTGGAAAAGCATTTTCTTAAAATAGATACCAGTTAAGAAAGGAGTATAAAATTCCAAAAAGGGGCTTCAATCATATATAGCTGGTTATCGTGACATTTACAGGCAACTGACCACCTGTCCTTCGTCACAAAAACTTATGTCTTAATTTTTGTTGCCAAAAAATGAATCAATTGAAATTGCACCTTCAAGTGACGAAAGCGATTTTGAACGTATTCATTACAGGACTTTGGATTACGATGAGTAGTGATGAATTATGTATGTGCATTTTAAAGACTTATCCGTATATACAATGAGAAACTATACGTTTTTAAAATGTTTCCTTGTGCAATATTTAATTATTTATTTTGTTACGGAAGTACTCTTACATAAAGTTTGTAAATAATTGGCATATTTTCTGAACGCGACTTTTTTTTTTTTGATGCGCTCCCTATCCACCACGTAAAAAGGTTTTTGTAGTATTTCCAAGAATTAGTTTGTAATATGTAAGAATTTATGAGAAAATTTTGAATATGTTTTGTGCGATTTTTTTATGTGGTCCCTATCTACCGCACAAAAACAGGTTCAACTGTATTAGTCAAATATGGGCATTTGCTGAATTTAATTTGAAGCTTCTTTAAGGCATCCGAACACGTTGAAAATGACCAAATTCGGTCAAGATAGATATTTTTGTTTTTTGTTTTATTGAATAGAGCCATTTTTTGGCTCTACAAACATACTTTGTTTTGTTTTTACGCTACCTAGAGGCCAAGCTACAATCAATTTTATAAAGTTAGAATAACCGGAAGTGGGTCTTTGATCTAGCAGAAGTGGGCATTTAAATTGTTCAAAATCTATCATGGCATCAAAATATTACAAATGTATTTCTATAAAACTTTTTGAACCTGATATTTATGCTATTTTCTAGAGAATGTACTAAAACATTTCTTATTGTATAAATACTTTTTGAGTTAGGGCTTGTTATCTAAAAATTATCTCATAAAGAATGTAATTTTTCTAATAATGTTTACTCAATCAGCTCTAAAATTTTCAAATTTTGATAGAACATTAAAATTTTAGTACATTCTCTAGATAAATGCATCTAATTTGTTTTGGTAGTACTTTTATTAATGTTAAGTTTATTATTTTTGTCTCTAATTGCTTTGAAGCCTTACAAAAACATTGCTAAAATTTCACTTATAATAGTTATTTTTGTAAAATTTAGGCAATTTATTTTAAATATTGTTGTTTAAATATTAGTATTCATTGGTATTGGAGCCTAAAAAAGCATTTATAATGTTTAAAAATGTTTTTTTGTCAAAAAGTACTCTGATCGTGTTCGGATACCAACACAAAGCAGCAAGAGTTAGAGGTTTGTTCACATACCATTAGAAAGACCATACTCTTAAGTTTGAAATATCCTCTTTTCGGAAAAATGGAAAGAATGTTTAGTGTTATATATTTTCTATTATGTGTTTTGGTGACAATATTTCCCAATTTTATTCTTATTTAAAATCACACAATTAATCCTTTCACTTATAATACTATTTCTTCATTCTTTAGCATAAAAAGGGAATATTCATATTTTCTACATCAGTTTTTTACACTCCAATATGCTTACTTTTACTCTTTAAATAAACAAAAAAAAAAAAGGTCATAAATGTTTAAGTATTTGAACCCGAAGTCATATTTAAAGTTAAAAAAAAGTATTGTAGAACCGAAATTAGATTAAACGTTTCAAAAATAAATGAGTACATATTTTTGAAGATTAAATATTTATGTTAAGCCAAGTACCTTAAAAATATTTGAAACTCATACCTAAAGTTTTAGAATATCCAGATTCATGAACTGCATTTTTAAGATATATGTTTCACGCTCTGAATTTTTATAAATAATGCATGTTACCGATATTCAAATTCATGGATGAATTCTTTAGCTCATAAATATATAAGAAGTTTTGGAATATTTTGATTTAAAATTATATTTAAAAAAACCTTTCAGAAAGGAATGCCAATACTTTAGATACACAAAAATGAGAAAAGGTTACAGTTTTCTTTTAAACTGCGTTTTTTAAAGAGGTAGAAAAAAAATAATTACTTAGTATCTATTTAATCGTCAATTCTGAGCAAAAAAGGAAAGGAAGGATAAAAAAAAAATGTTTTTTCTTATTTTTTATTTATAAATAAGGAAAGGAAGATATCCCTATAGTTTAAGGAAGGTAAATATGCATGTATAAAAGAGAATACGTATAGTATATCTTTTGATGTGTGGAAGGATCGTAAATTGATAATAAACCAATTAAATGAAGCTTTTACCCATCAAGTTGTTTTGATGATTTGGATCCATAAGTTGTCAAATTGTCGGTATTTGACAGAGAGATGAAGCCGAAATGAACTGCTCCCGATATGTATTCGGGAACAGCAACAAGATTCACTCAAAAAAAAAGTATCCCGCCTAATACTCGGGTATGACATATTGAAGCACTATTGTCGTGTCTGAGATAATCTCGTATATGACTTTCAAATGATTAAGGTATCCGACTACGTTCGGAACCGTGATTTTAAAAAGGCGCATAAATGAATAATTTTCATATTTAGTGTCACTTAGATTAGAATACATGTATAAAATGGTTTTAAGGACATGTTGACAAAAAAATTATTTAAATACAATATTTTGGCAAAAAATGAACTTAGCATAACTTTTTTTCAAAATGTTCTTCTTTTGTGAAAAATGCTTCTATTGTAATAATATTTTGCTTGTATATAGCTCAAACCTCTGTACAGAGGCTCAACTATGAGTTTTGAAAAATTCACATTATCTTCAGAGTTACAACCATTTGAAATAATTATCGGCGTTTTTTTCTTAAAATTTCTACCCTCTGTTGTCGTAAAACATGGATAAACCCACTTCTAAGTTATATATTTCAAAATTTCTAGTTGAGCCACTGTACAGAGGCCTGAGCTATATACAGGTAAAATATTATTATAATAGAAGCATTTTTCGCAAAAGGAGAATATTTTGAAAACGGGTCATTCTATGTTCATTTTTTGTCAAAATATTGTATTTAAATAATTTTTTATTATAATACTATTCTTAAAACAGTTTTATATAAGTTTTCTAATCTAAGTGACACTAAATATCATAAATACTATCCTTTGATGCGCTTTTGCAAAATCACGGTTTCGAACGTAATCGGATACCTTAAAGATAAGAGTTTTCTTGAAATACTATCAATTTCTCTATAGATGTTATTTAGAAAGAATTTTTAAATTTATTTTATACTGAGTTACATTTATATATATATATATATTCTGATTTTTAACATACACAAACTAAGTGAAAAAGTATGATTGAACTAAACTTATAAATGGGCTGAAGTATATAAAAACCTTTAATTATAGTTATAATTACATAACGAACAATTACTTTGAAATTTAATTTAAAAAAAAAGAAAGAAATGAAGAACTTAATTATATACTAACTACTATAATTACAATATATTAAAGTATATAAATTCTAAGATGACTGGTCATTATTAATTTATTGATCATATTTTGTTAAATAATTTACTGAAATTTCTTTCCAGAATAAACTATTCATGAAATATACCAGAAGTTGTCTTCAGAAGATGTCTTTTTAATTAAAAAATAAAAGTTCATAATTTTTGTCTTTAATTTTTTTTCTAACATATTGTTCAGGATACTAGTTCTGATATGTTAATAACGTATTTTTCATTTGAAGAATAGAAATAAGGCTGAATCTTTAATTATGAAATTTTTCACAAAATACAGTAAATCTTTAATAAAAAAATATTATCATGGAAAGGTCCGATATTCCAATCCTCTTTTTGTATGTCATCAAGATTCAATGATTGAATTATAACGATTGTCTTCCTCTACATTCATTTCTATATACATATAATAATATTATAACAATAAAAAACAAAAGAATTATGAAGCAGCAAATATATCCTACGAATCCAGAAGATATACAATCTTAAATATTTGAACCTAAAACAAGGGACATACTAGATAATAAGGAAAAGTCAATGGTTCAAAATTACTAAGACTAACATATATTCACACACACACAAACACGCACATATGTATATATATATCGTTGTGCCGTTGGGAATGTGTTCGAATTCGGGAGAAGGCATAGATGTTTGTGAATGTGTAGTACCTGTGTGTGTTTTCTGCATCGGACCACTATAAATATTTATTGAGCCAAAAGGTCTCTAATTTGTTTGTTATAAAATGGGAAGAAAGGAGAGTGTTCTCACTCAAACTCTGGGTGGAATGGAGCCAAAACATACTGTCACCTTCATGGTGCTCAAAGCTACAGCTAATGACAGACGTAAACTAGCCCCCTGCCACGATAAATTTTGTTAGCCTCAAATTCTCACCGTCTGTCGAATTGCATAAGAATCAACAACATGTCTGCGTCTCTGAATATATATCCTTCTCAAGTCCTTCTCGCTACCTCAAAATGTCAGAAGGGTGCAGCTGAACTAAATGGGAGCAGTACATAGAAAGTATTTACTCCTCATGGAGTCGCCCTAGCCGTGGAGGACAATTTATTTACAAATATAAAATGCTCAGACACTCAGTGTTAAGTATGTCTTCTCCTTTGGTGTCTAAAGTCTTTGGATCGATTAAAGTTTCATTCACATTATCATAAAACTTTTCCCACTTTTTTTGGGAACCTTTGGATTCATGAATAGTATGGAACATATCTATACTATCTGGGATTGGAAATAATAAGAGCAACATATATATACACCCTAATTCAGCGACAGCTATAAAAATCATAATAGACCTCCAGTTTAGTCCAAAGACTCTTTTTGTATCTACATTTGTTGTGTCTCTTGAACTCCAATTTCTTTTTTCTTTGGCTTTGTAGGTTTTACAACTTTTTCGGTTGATTTCTTATTTTATTTTATCATAAAATATATATATGTAGATTATTGGCTGAGTGTGGTATTTGTCGAGTGGTTTCAAGAAAACATATTCAGTGGAAGTTCATCTTTTTATTCACACACACACCCACACACACATATAAATCGTAAGTGGACAATTCACAGTTGTATTTCACAGATATTTGGAAAGAACACGAAACCAGACACAATAACAAAATCGACAAGCAGCAACGACATTTCACAAGACGAACACAAAGACAAAAAGACCTGCAGTTAGAAAACATTTTTAAGTGGACGATTACATGATAAAGACAAGCAGACAAAAGGGAGTGATTACTCAAGAATTTCGCTTTTATACCGGCAGTGACTATTATGTAATAGTGGTTCTGATTGGATAGAATGGGCGGGACAGGGATTTCGGACTAGCCGATTACGATTAAGATTACAATGTTGTTTTTAAACCAAAAAATTAAAGTTTGTTTAAATATTAGTACAACGAGTTAATAACAAAAAGGAAACTAGAGGGAATTATTACATATATATATATATATATATATATATATATATGAATGAAAGAGAGAGATGGATGAGAAGAGGTTTCCTTTACTAAATCACGAGATCTTCTAAACTATTAGACCTACAGACTTTACAGTATGTTATGTTTATGGTTAGGCTACAGGGTTAAAAACAATTATTATAAGTTTTTTTTTAATTTCCGTAATAATCGTTCAGCCATGAAACCAAAATTTATTTAAATTCTATTAAAATATCTTTTTTCTCATATGTGACTTTTTATTCTAGAGATTCTCATAAAAAATTCAAAAATAACACTGAAATAATATTGCTTCATTTAGACATTCAATATTATTTTCATTGTTTGCTAATACGTATGTGTTAGGGCTGTGGTAGTCCAGTGGTAAACGGTATCGGATCATGGCAGGCATGCTGTGAGTTCGAGCCCAGTACCACTAAAGACCCGCTGTGTAGGGCATCGATGCACGTTAAATCTGTCGAGAGCTGAAACGTCACTTGACCATGGTTCAAAATTACGTGGTCCGTCGCCAAAAGCCCTCGTGTAACTGAACAGTGCGATGTTGATATTCACTCACTCAATACGTATGTGTTAAGCATTAGTTTTTTTATTCACATTACTTAAGGGAATGCCAGAAAATGATGATGCTACATCAGAAAGTATTGAAGAAAGAATCGCATTGTTTGGAATGTGAATTGTCATTTTAAAAAGAAATTTATACTGCACATTTCTAACTGTAAATTGAAGTTAAAATAAATTTTAAATTCGGAAAACTGCATTCATACATGAAATAAATAATATATGTGACTGGCGCTAGCAGCCATAAGTGTACTTACACATTGAGGCTTTAAACTAAAAATTTTAGACTTAATATTAAGCATTCTTTCTCTTTCCGGATTAAAGGCACATAGCTTCAAAATTTTGTATTTTATTCTAATTTTTCACAGCAAATGTTCTAATGGGGGAAGTCATTGTAACTACAAGTTAGGAGATAACTAACTTTAATTAATTTGAGTTTAACATGTACCATGATTTATCACTGTCTGATTAATTATACTGATTAGCATCAAACTGCTAAGAAGACTTAAGAGAAAGTCGTAAGTTAAATTTCAATGATTCTTTCAATGATACTAAAAAAAAATTTACTACAATTTCATAAAGATTTTAAATTTTAAATGTGAACAATCAGATAACTTTAACTACTGTTTTACTTCGTAAAATATGTTATTTGATAACAATTATGATACGAAATACTAAAGAAATTATATGGACTACTAGGTTGCTGTATTCTTATCTCATTGGAAGTGTGTAAAAAACAATGATATTTATAAATAAAAACTCAATGCAAAGCAATTGAGGTAAGTTGATTTTTTTTTCTTTTTTTAATCAAGAATTATTATTGTGGTCGTAAAATTGATCAAAGTCAATATCCTTACCTAAAAAAAGTAATCTTATTTTAATAAAATGCTTTCTGCCAATAATAAATTGTTTGCAAGAAATTTAAAGTACAAATTGATTTGAACACTATATATGATGTTACAATGCAACATAAAATACGTGAGCAAAATATTTTCAATCAGTGCAA
>BMAV01009682.1:45442-59438 GCA_019973955.1 Trichonephila inaurata madagascariensis
ACAATGCAACATAAAATACGTGAGCAAAATATTTTCAATCAGTGCAATGTTGAATTCAAATTTTATTAAATATTTCTTAAAGACGCGAGAAAGATATAATATTGTAATTATTTGTGTTTTAGCAACAGAATGAAGTTTTGCTATTTTTATTTTCACTTAGCATTTAGACAATATCGTGCTAACAAATATTTATTGATTTAGTTATCTATTAATAGAGCATAAATTCTAAGGAATGAATTAAAATATAGCTTATAAATTATTTTTAATAAAATATGACCACTCTTATACGCAGTATCATCCAAAATTTCGAGGACAAGGTGTAGAAAACCTTACCCTAAATGGTTCACAGCCCCAAAGCACATCCACCTTTAAAGTAATCCTATGGGCAACGATACACTTCTGTTAGCGTTCATTTAACCTCTGGAGGCATGCTGAAATCCTTTTCCAGCAACCTACCGTAAGACCTCCAATGAGGCTCTTTTCGTCTCAACTGATGACACAAAACAGCGTCCCTGTAAATGTTTTTTCATTGTTGGGAACATGAAAGTGCCTCACGGGGCGGCTAAGTCTGGTGAATGGGGGATGTGGAAGCACATTAACACGATCTCTGACGAGAAACTTTTTTACCAGTTGGGATCAATGTGCTGGAGCGTTGTCATGCAGAAGATACCAGTCGTTACCCTGCAATAACTGAGTGTGTTTATGACGAATGGATTCTTTCAAGCCACGTCTTCGAGAAGTGTGTAGCTTCAATAATTTGTGCAAGTGTTTGACGACGATTTTTTTCGAAAACATTCAGACACCAATGCATTTTTTTTTCTCTTTCCGTGAAGTTGGTCGTCCAACATGTTCATCATTTTCGATGGATTATCGGCCCTCTTTGAAACATCGATGCATTTCGTAAATCTTGAATCTCGCCATGGTAGATTAACCATACACCTTACTTAGCATTTCCAAAGTCTCCATTGGTGTTTTACCTAAGCGTTGAAAGAATTAAATGTCCAAAGCTGTTCAAGAAAAGCCATCTTTTTTACATCTCGGAATAAAGCTAACTAGCTTCGGAACAGCTGGACCTGCGGTTGGGTCACATGACATGAACTAAACTAACCTGGCCAGGTAGGGGAAGTTTGGGAGAGTCCATTTCAAATGACTTAACTTTAGGTGCTTAATTTCGTCGTCAGCAATGGCCGCAGTACCCTAATTTTTGGATCATATTACGTAAAAATATTATTTTGTCGGATATTTAAATCCACAAAGTAAAAAGGTCAATATGAAAACAGTAATTTGACAGTCACATTTAAGCAAAATTCTATTTTGTTATTTTATATACATCTGTAAGTTTGTCTTTAATATTTTTTAGATAATTTTGCATATTTAAAACTGAGATGTGCATACATGCAAAACAGTAACAAGTTAAGTCGTAAAATACATAGACACTATTAAATGTGTCCTTTCACTTCGATGAATTATAATATTTTACAATAATCTATTTAAGGCGTCAAAAATCAGCGAATTAATTTTCTTGAAATTTCGAAACGAAAAGTTTTCTGTTTCATTTTCATTGATTGTCCTTTAGCCTTCGTTATCTTTCTCACTGCCTGCTTTTCTGTTAAAATTTGTCAGAATTCTATTATATTAGAATAAATGCATATGATTGTTGAACGCAGATACGAAATCACCATACTTGTCTCGTCTTACTTCAGACGGAAAAATCCAAGAGTGTATACTATATAACAAGGTGTTAAATTCCTGCTTTTTTGACAGTATTCAATTTCATAAATTGTAGTAGAGAATCTATTTTTTCTCCTTTCTTCTGAAACAAATGTTTAAAGTATTGTAATAAGGCAAATGTTTTGTATTTCAATATTTTTCGTTTGGTTCGTACATTTAATTTATTGATTTCATAAATTTAGACACAATTTTGAAATTAAAGGTAAATTAATTGTCTTAAAATTGATTTAATAATCTAAAGAGTTCGTAAATGCTGGATTAACGTATTTATAACTCAAAATTTGTGGAATTTCATTATTGATACAAGTACTATAATAAAATAACTTATGTCGTAAAATTAATACTTAAATTATCATTTTTTTAACTAGATATACTTTTTCCATTTGAAAATGATCAAAGTGGCATCTACTTAAGAATACATAAAACAGTATAAAAATGCAGTCCAGTTTCGCAATTTTAAATGTTTATCACTTCTTCTCAACAATATCTTAGAATGAATGGATAAATGGATATGGATTTAATTGAATTCTTTTAAATTTATACGTAATGATAAAGTTATAGACCAGTTTAATTTTAATTAATTAGATTAATTTCAAAATTGAATGAATGACACTAATGAATTAGATACTTGCTGAAAAACTGACTAATATCTTTCATTTAATTAAAAATACAAACTCTCAGCTGTTTGAGAAATATAACAAAATATTCTCAGTTTGAGATAAATATTAGTCGTAAACTTTGTTGAAGAGAGGAAAGAAAATGTAAACTTTAATTAAGCTTTCAAAGTCATCAAGTTCTTTAGAGGGTATATTGAACATATTCTTAACAACCAGCAATTCCGAAAATTAGTCCTTCTTTTTGAATATATTTAAGAACACATATAATTCCCAAAATTAAAAAAAAAAATGCAGTTTATTTCCATTTTGAATGTATTTGTACAAATAACTGTTGAAAACGAACAGTAGTTCGTTAAAAAATGTAGATTGATTGAACAAATAAACTTATATTAAAAATGTCAATTCAAAAAAGAGTAAATCTCTCACAATACCAAAACTCCAACTATAAAAAAATTGGATTGATTAGAACCAAAAAAAATATTATAAACTGTTCACAAGTCCCATAAAAAATTTCAAAATCATACTGCATCGTTTAGCATCTCTTCCATGTATTATCACAAAAATATATTTCACGTATTGTGAATATCTTAATAAAAGAAGTTTTACCTATTTTTTTTTTTTTTTTTAAATTAAAAAATTTTTAAATTTTTTTTTTTTAATTAAAAAAAAAATTTTTTTTTATTTTTTTTTTTTTTTTTCATTTCAAGAATTCTTACTCTGTGTTCTTTTAATTCAATCAGAATTTCTTATTTACGTTGAGTGAGTTAGTTGTTTTGATTTAAAAATTTGTACTAATAACATGAACTTGTTAAATCATCTTTTTTGTTATAAAATACATGATACATATTTGTTTTAGTATTATTTCAAAAATAAAATAATAATACATTAAAATAAAAATATAATAAATTAAGATGTACAAAGACATTATAATTTTATGTGAAGAGTAAAGAAGTTATTTCCATGTGACTAGCAAGTACATGGCCAGCTAGTGTAGCATTTTATACACTATTTTGCCAAAAGCTTCTGGGCTCCCCGTGATACAGATTTTAGGAGTTTTGATACATTTGTTACTGTGGTGTAGGTCCCTATTTTGTCTCCCCCTGCGCATGAATGGGCAGACTCCCCTTTCTCCCAGGATTTCATACGGGGTCATCGGAGTTGACTTCCAGGCATCCATCACAGCTGAGAGTTTCGGCTGTGAGGATGGTCAATTTAGCTGGCTACGTAATATATGTTCTAATTCGTTCCAAAATTTCTCTATAGAATTTAGATTGGGGCATTTAGAAAGCCCATTTTTGTCCATTTTTGACAAATCTCTACCAATATATTTATACCTTTCGTTAAATTACGTCACTTGCCAGATCCCCCTTTTTAGAAGGATACCCCGATACCTTTTGGCCAGATTGATTGTATGATGATAAGTATATTAATAATATAATTATTAAATTATCTACTTTAAATATATACGAATCCTAATAGATGAATATTCTGAATGAAAAGTAGTTAACATTTCTTAAAGTCGCATCTGATGTGACTTCTTATTGATAATTATACATTTCTTTAAAATAAGAATTTTTAAAGCAATCTCGTTTAAACATTACAATACTTAAATAATGTTTTTTATAGAGAAACGAAAATAGTGAACGAAAAATCGAATATTTTGAGAAAACATTTCAATATAAGTTTTTAAAAATAAATATTGTGTTATTATTATTATATAATCCTTTTAACCCTATAAACTATATGCATACATATAAACTAACACAACTTTTGCCCATAACATATTATATAAATATCAATTTTATGTACTAAAATATTTATATAGAATGTATGGCAAATAAATTTAACTATAGCATAAAAGTTTTACTATGTTAATATATTTTATGGAAATCTTCTTATTATTAGTTGTAACATTGGGCTATCCATGAGGTCTATTCTTTCAAACTAAGATTTTCTTTCATCCATTGATATTGACATTTTAGCTAGAACAACGCCTCAATTCATCACTACCAGATAATATAAGAAATAATATCAATGGGGTAGTTGATTATGGAAGATATTGTCACATATTAATTTCTATCAAATTATCCCATAGCTATATTGTCATACCAAAGTTTGTTATACAGCATTGCGCCTGCGTTGACTAGTCAGAACCAAGAGGTTGCATCTGGTTCCGTTAAGCGAATTAATTAATTTATTTTCCCTTTAACTTGTCTTATCTGCATATTATTTAGTCATTTCATGTGTCTGATTAATAAAAGAAAATCATTATTAATTCTTGAATGTAATTATTTTGAGTTTGGCTCAATGGCATTTCCACCCAAGCTGTGCATTCTGATCCCTCTCTTCCCGGTAATTCATACAATGAGAGCTGAAAACGAGCTGAATCAGGAAAATGTTCTATATTGTACACTAATCGATAAGGAGTCTTCAAAATGAAACGAAATTTTACAAACGTAATGACTACTTTGGTGTAAGTAAGTGATTAGAAAATCAAAGATAAAGGATCATTTATTTCAGAGAAAAAGATAAAAGAACGGTAGATTTAATACCCTGTTGGACCCTCTCTAGCGCAAATGCACGATGCGATACGATCGGGCATTGAGGTAGTCAAGTTCTGCATGATGTCATGAGACATTTCGTTTCATATTTGCTGTAACCTTGCCTCTAGTTCGTTCAAACTCGTGTGATTCCCAACTTGCCTCAAACGAGATGCCAGATATGCTCGATTAAAGACAAATCTGGAGATCAGGCATTCGAAAGAAGTTTATTCACAGTGTAGAGACAGTCTTGTGACACCCTTGCCGTGTAAAGCCGAGCATTGCCTTGTTGAAAATTGGCTCCTGAAAGCCGTAGTATGAGTGGTAACGCTTGTGGTTGCAGGATGTCATGGACATACGACTGGGCTGTCATGATGCCATGGATCAATAATAGGGATGACCATGTATTGTAGGCAATGGCACACCATACCATCACACCAGCTGTGGGAGTGGTGTGTCACTGTAAAGCAATGGCAGGATTGAGGCGTTCACAGATGTTCTCCACACACAAACACGATTGTCATCCTTGCTGAGATTGAATCTGGATTCATCACTAAGGACAACCTGGTTCCATTCTGCTGTAGTCCAGTTTCCTAGTGCGTGGCACCACTCCAAACGGAGGCATCGATGGATTGGCGTCAAGGGCAACACACGTAATGGGCGCCGCTATCCCAAATGTCCTTCAGCTAGGCACCTTCATATGGTTCGAGAAGACACAAGGGGGACTAGTGAAGGTGCTACATGTGCCTGGATGGCGGCAGATGAAGCAGTTGGCTTTACACAAGCATTTCTTACGATATGGATGGAGGTCTTATCGATGACTTGTCTGTCGAGGGCGTCCTTCGAGTAAATGACATCTCTGGGATCCACTGGTCCCAAAACCTCCTCACAACACAATTAGAGCGGCCTAATTGACGAGCTACTTGCCTAGCTGAACACCCAGCTTCCGTCTTGCCGATTATTCATCCCCCCTCTCAAACTGCGACAGTTGCTCATATTGCCTTTCAAAACGGCGTAATGTCATGTCTACCTCAGCTCTAGCTTTTTAAACGATTCAGCACAATCAAACAAGCTTTGGTTACCTGTTTTATACTCCACGGAGAACGACGTTAAATGTCCTCTACCGGCTATACGTAATGTCCAATCAAGGTGCCTTTCTAATTATTTGTATATCTCCTTGACATGTACCTTCATGCCAAGTTTCGTTACGATCCCGCAATTATTTCTTGGTGCGCTAATTTTTTTGTCCATGAGTGTATTTTCATTATGTATAAATGTGTATGTGTGTGTGTGTGGGGGGGGGGGGGNAAGATTGGTATTAAATCGGAATAAATACTTTCGGTAGTTTAAAGCCAAATCTCCATTCCTTAAACACAGATGTCATGCGCAATATTTTTGGCCAATACTTAGAAAATTACAAGCATCTATTTAAAAAGCAAAAATAAACAAGAAGCGTGTACTCTCTGTACTATGTCCTATACTCTTTTATCTATTGCAAACTTTTTCAAAACCGTTATAAAAAATTCAAACATTTATGGTAATAAGTGGGCATAAAAGGTATAAAATTCTTGAAAATAGGAAAATATATCATGAAATATAAGTCTTAAATAACTATTGCTCCTTTTCAAAACATACAACCTAAGCCAATGAAGTGCACGCACACTCAGTTCTGTAAAAGCAAACGGCAATCTGAATCATCTCAGCACGCGAACGGGTAATTTCCTGTATTCTTTCATCAACTAAGTACTTCGAGGAAGTGAATAAACGGTATTCTTCTTTGATTACAGATGAAAAAAAAATAATATGATTACCTAAAGACATGTGTATTCAATAATGTCATTCTTGTCCAAGAATTATCGTCTTGAGAAATTGATTGCACTTAAAAATACCATTTTCGATTATTTCTAAAAACATTTCCGATTTTCGACAAAAAATCATTCATTTTTATCAGAAACATTTTCAAGGCTATATCAAATTAACACGCAGTAAAAGTAAAAAAAAATAATGTTTATAACAGGCTTTAAGTTGGGTGTAAAAATGAATTGTTTCATTTAATCAATTGTTATGTAATAATGGGCACTGAAATCATGACATGCATAACATCATAAAGTAATATTTGAAGAAGTTCAATAATTTAAAATTTTAGCTTGAAGCTCAGAGGACAAATAATATTTATCATTTCTTCAAGAATTTATCAAATGTGAATAAATATTAATAAATAATACTGACATTATCTTGTATTCCAGTATTCTTCTAAATTTTGTTGAAGCCAGTATTCTTCTAAATTTTATTGAAGTGGACTTTACAAGCATAAAAAGAAGCTGAAACTTACACTGAAGTGCATTGAAAGATCTCTCAACCAATTTGTCTAAATTAGAGTAAACATTTTGGACTATAAGTTTTTTGTTTATTTTTGTAGGTTTTTCATGTTATTTAAAAAAAGTTTCCTTCAATTATTAATTAATACTTTATTCAAATCTCACTTTTTATACAGTGTTGGAAATAAAGTTTCATCCTATCTCAATTTTCTATCTCTTTTGGAATTTCCGCTAAAGTATAAGTGTTATTTAATCATACCACGCTGTCGAACATGTCGCATTTAATGTTCATAAAGTTTTGCATGAAGTCTTTTTCTCCTATGGCATCACTTCTTCCCTTAATATATAAATGCACATGATCTACTTATTCTAGAGTCTCAAGGATTACTTTTATGACTGTTTCTTAAGATGTTTGCACGATTGATTTTTGGATTAATATGCTTATGTTTGGGAATTTAACTGTTTGTTTAAATGTTAATAAATTTAGTGTTTTAAAATTTTCCAGACTTCGATTTAATAGTTCTTGAGTCTCGTTGAGTAAATGATCACGGATTAATTTCATTAAAATTTACATCATAACAATCATTGGGTTAAAATGATTTGCAATAGTTTAAAACCATTTTAATGTTTATTTTTTATACGTGTTTGAATAATTGAGTTATAAAAAAGGAGTGAAAGAGAGATATGGAAGAAAATTTGAAGTGTGATAAAGCTTTTTATTTTTTATGTTTGTTAAATGAGTGTTATTACGATTTTTTTCTGTTATAAGTAAACTGAAATGAACGGAAATCAGAGTAATGTGATGGGAGTAGGAATCCAGGGACATTGGAAAACTCAACAACTTTAATATCATAGTGTATTTATTATTATCTTAATAGCAAACATTCAATAGAAGCGAAACACACCTCGAATACTACCCAAAGATAGTAAAGATTCACTTATCTTTTACAATAGAAATTTTGAATTACAACCCATCAGAGATTCCTACTCTATTATAAATACAATAGCAGTAGCAAATAATCAAAGACACTATAATAGCAAATCTCATAGCAAATAATCAAATACATTCTAATAGCAAATCTCATAGCAAATATAATCAAAGACACTCTAATAGCAAATCTCATAGCAAATAATCAAAGACACTCTATATCAGGGGTACTCAACCTTTTTTCCTGGTAGGGCACATAAGTATGACAGGCATTCACACGGGCCGTATACATGTGATAGATATTTCACGCGGGCCGCATACATATGATAGATATGCAACATGATATAGATATGCAACATGAGTATAATGGAAAGGGGGAGGGACACACTTTAAGAACTCTCATTTTCGTTTTCTATTTTAATACTTTACTAACACTTTTATTATTCTATTAGACACACACACAAAATATTTACTTTTTTGCTTTTTTTACTGAGTTATGGAGTAGTTTCAATTTCCTTTCATCTATAATCAAACCTCTTGTTTAGATTCTACTATCTCTACTACCTCTTTTACTCTTCCTTGTGACAGACAGTCCAACAGTAGTCTGTTCCAGAAAAATCTCACTTTCTCTGGAGGCAATATCCTATTTGCCCTGAATGCCAGCTAGAATAGCCTTCACCTCCACACATCTCGGACTACCTTGAACTGAACAGTGAAGATATCCATGATAGTCCACTTCTAGTATCGGACTTCGTTATAGTCAAAAGTTTCACTGATTTGGACTAACTTCTTCTGACCAGGCGAGAGATATTAGTGTATATATATATATATATATATATATATAATAACAACACATTCTATACTATCAAAGAAAGCAAATTGATAGAAAAATTGAAAAATTTGATTGCTTCAGTGATAGAATTTCCCACTCAAATTTTAGTACATTGTTCTTAAATAATTGAATTTTTTAATGCAATAGGCCATAAAAGGCCACCGAGCCACATGCGGCTCGAGTTTCACTACTCTACAAAACCTTCCTTATTATTAAAATTTTAACATCTTCTCCTTTCATACTTCAGATCCCTTTAAACCTTTAAATAGCAAATCTAATCTGAATGTATCATGGTTTCTTCATAAGGTGAGTTTCTTATATCAGTCAGACTATCTTTCGGATTTTCCTAGAGGTTAGTTGAAAACGTGTTGAGAACCCGCTAAAATGTAGGTATTTAATGAACAACTTTATAGGTATTTATTTAACGTTGTAGAAATCGTTAAGATTGTTGATATAAAAGCAATCTGAAAAGTAATAAAAAAAATATGGAAAACTATTTACAATGCAAATTTATTCAATTCGTATGCATATACAATCTTTATTTGCAAAATATTAATCAAAATAACTTTTACGGTGCACATAAATTTATGATATGGCAATTCTGTCAGATTAATCTGGATACCTGAAGCTAAAATACTTTTAAGGCTAATGATAAACATTGAACAGCAATTAAATATTTAATTTGGAACTGACGATATTTGTTTCCAGTCGCAAAATTATATAAATTTTATGTGTATTCTATTTATTTAGATACACTGAAACTCTTTTATATTCCGATATACATTCTAAATATTTAGATTTGAACTTTTAGTTAATAGATAAATGGATTTTGAAAATGAAATACCTATTTCAATTAGATATGTAACATTTGCTTTTAATTAGAAATATACCTTCCATATAAAACGAAATATAAGTACATGTCAAAGCACTTGACAAATTCTCCATTTCTCTACCTTGCAAATTATTCATTCAGGTAACGCGCTATCTCTCTCTTTGTTAATCGACGTAATGAACTATTTATGAGATTCCCTTAATTGATAAATATGGATATTATATATCTTCGCCAGTAAATGATCAACGCGAGAATGTTAAATTGTGGATAGATATGTGATTAAGGGTTATTTTGCATAGATTTATAATTATTTTTTTAGTGAATGAGTGAATTAAATGCATGGAAAATGGAACATTTACTTAGTTGTATAGGATGGATGAAAGTTTTATCGACGAGGCTTTCTCTCTGTTACACTGACATTATTTATTAAGGTATCCGACTACTTGCGACAACTTTTTTTTTTTTTAAAAAATTGAAATTTTTTTGTGATTTTTAGATTTATTTAGTATATTTTAAGGAAAAAATCGTAAAATTGAAAAGAGAAAAAAAAATTATTATTATTAAAAGGGTAAAAAACTGGTGAAAATGTACAAACAATTACATAAACGAGGCTCGCTCTATACAAAAATATTTAGAACAAATTCTCAATTTTTCAATTTTATTGTGTTACTTTGTTATTCATGTTTGAAATGACCTTCAGGATAATAGATATTTTAATTTTTACAAAAAATAGAGCACACTCTATCTTAGTGACTATATGAAGTTGCTTAAAAAAAGAATGATTATATTCACATAAAGGACTGAAAATTTTGAAATAAAGCAGTGATCGATAAATCTGAAATTTAAAACACTTCTACTGTTATACATAACATTCAGGAAAAAATTTCAACAAATTAATTTAAAAACTTTTTGATTTATCGCTGTCCCCGTTTGAGTTTTTCGAAAAAAATACATTTCGAGTAAAACGCATTTTAAAGTTTTACAACTTGTGTAAAGTTATGGCATCTTCTTTTATTAAAACACTTGTAGTTTTGTTCTAGAGGATGGAAAATAAAAAGCTTGGTATTTTTATTAAGTTAATAAGATGGCATATAAAATAAAATCATAAAAAAAATTGTCAATTTTTGAAAAAAAATCATGATTTTATGGTAGTCGGATACCTTAATAAAAACAACGTGTGCTGCAATATTTTTTCTACGATCATATATTTAGCAAAATATAGTTTTCATGGTAATATGCTAATTATTTAAATGTGTTAATAATTCCCCCCGTTAGGAAGTATCTTAACTAACCAAAACTCATTCTTTGGGATTGTCAGAGACTGAGAGCTCCGTCTTAATCTATGTACATATAAGATGCATTTGTTGTCTGTCTGTTTGTCTGTTCCCTTATAACTCAAGATCCAAACAACCAAATAACGTGAAGTTTGGTACACGTACACAAAATTACATGGAAAAGGTTCTTAAACAGGTTTCGTCCCATCCCAACCTCACTCTGGCCTCCTCCAGCCAAAAGTAGAGCTCCACGTGCCTGTTCTGAGCCATGGGTACATTTTAGAGAACACTTTACTAAACAAAAGCAGTAAGTAAACGCAATACTTCTTTGTTATATTTACTTTACTGCAAGGAGGCAACTGTACCTCAGTCACCAGCACAACGTAACAACTTTGCCATTTTCGTTGCAGTATGTGGCTTAAACAAATCTATCACAATGTGGGAAAATCATAAGAAAGACATGACCGAAGACTTTTTGCACCAGGCAAGACGAAATAATCCAACAGAAAATATTGAATACTGTGTGAAAATTCTGTCTATAACTGGCAACAAGCTGGCACTGTATGGTTTGCCAGAACTAGTGCATGATCAACCTGAATTAACAAGTAATGATGTCTTGAGGGAAACTAGCTATGATGTTCAAGCACTTCGAGCCTACATGGCAGCAAATGTGCCGAGACTTACAGCAAGCCTTTATAGCCATCGCTGGAATGATCGGTAGTAAAAGAGGAGGCATTGTCATTTTGAATGCACCAGGTGGCTCAAACAAGACTTTTCTACTCAATTTGCTATTGACTTTTGTGAGGAAAGAGAAAGACATGGCTGTGACTATTGCCTCCTCTAGCATAGTAATAACTCTGCTTGCTGGTGGTCGAACAGCACATTCGGCCTTCAAGTTGCCACTGGACTTGGCCAGATCAGACTGTGCCACTTGCAATATTTCCAAGGGCACAGGACAGGGACGTTCTCAAATCTTGCAAGCTAATTTTCCGGGATGAGGCTACCATGAGTCACAGAAATACTTTCCCTGCTTTAACAAGACATTACAGGATTTTCGAGGCAGCTCTGCAATAAGGGGTGAAGCAACTGTTGTGCTTGCTGGTGATTTTTGACAAACACTTCCCATTGTCACACGTGGCACACCAGTAGATCAGATCAATGCATGTTTGAAAAATTCTTATCTATGGCACCGTGTCAAAAAATTCAGTCTAACTACAAACATTCAGTCACACATTCAGGGTGATTTTTCTGCAGGACAATTTGCAAACTGTGACGTCTCTCGCGTCCTTCTGCTAACATAACTCCTATGTTCTTTGACGGCCACGATTAATGGCAAAACCCTTCCAACCCAATACCAAGAAGACAAACGAATATATTATGTAAATGAGATATACTTTAAAAGGATAGAAGCTTTGATGATAAGCAGCGGCAAGTTTAGAGATAACTTAGTGTGGATTCATTCGGATCAAAAGTTAGCTGTCCTATAGCTTTGGAAGAAATAGAAGTTCATTATAAAGAAGTTGGAATCCTCACATATTCAGTTACATTATAGATATCACTCAATCACTGAAGGAAGGAGATCTGCAAAAAGGTAATATTTGGTATAGGAAGTTAGATGAATCGGTTTATTTATTATAATTAAAATAAATGATCTAGTTGCGTGATCTGACTTGAATACAAAGTTTAATTGGGTGTTAACTCTCACTTTAAAGAAAGTTGTCAATTAGATTTAAGTAATATAAGTTATTCTTAATAAAAGTTGTATTAAGAACCAAGATGTCTCATCATTTTGATAATCCCACACCTCTAGCTTACGCGGATCCGGAAAGACATAGTCATCATAGGATGGCTATGTCGCAATGGCGCCCGAACGTGTGTAATTCTGGGTTAGGTAATGTAGGTGGAGGTACCGTACTACCTGAAATGTATTTTTCAGGGTCAGAGAACATTGCAGAGTTTATAGAAACAATGGAGAATAACATACAGTTACTTGAAATCCCAAGTAATCTGTCATGTGCTTACTTAAAAAGTCATCTCAGGGGAAGGGCTCAAGATTGGTACTCGATATTTGGATCGGTGTTAGTGCAAAATACAGCCACGGATTTCGCGCAGCTCAAGGCTGAATTAGCGAAAGCTTTTCCCGCGGTCAAAAATAAGAAAGAATTACAAGCACAATTTTACGCGTCCCAGCAGGGAAGAAATCAGGAACCTACTGATTTCGTTTATAATTTACTAAAAATCGAGAGAAGTTTAAAATTAGGAATGTCCCAGGCAGAGTTGGTGGATCATATTTTAGTTCGACTCGAACCACAAATCCAAGATTATGTGGAAGTGCGCAATCCACAAAACACGGTACAACTTTTGGAAGTCTTGGCTAAATTCGAAGAGAGATATTCTTGCAAATTAAAAAGGGGTTCACAGAATGATAATATAGAAAGACGCAGTCAAAATGCGCATAGGATGCCTAATTTTGATGCTAATGGTAGAAACTGGAGGAATTCTGAAATAGGACGTAGACCAAATAACAGTAGAAATAATTTTTATGAGAATAGCCGTCAAAGTAATAGAGGGTTCGAGAGGAATAGATTTCAACATAGTGATCAGAGATTCAACAACAGGGGTTACTCATTTCGAAATGAGCGAAATGATAATTTTAATAGAGGGGACCGTAGAAATAGGGGTTCGAGTGAAAATTTCAGTCGAGGAGATAGGAGGCAAAGGGGACGATTAAATATTGTAAAGGTTAAAGATCAACCTCAAAAAATATCGACAAGAGAAACAATTAAGCTTTCTCCCATATGTATATCACCCGTAGAACTTCCCCACGTTCCTATTTTATTAAATAACACATTTTTGAAAGCGCTATGGGACACCGGAGCAGATAAATCATTTATATCGGAAGAAGTATATAGAAAATATTTTTT
>BMAV01009682.1:79674-157633 GCA_019973955.1 Trichonephila inaurata madagascariensis
TTCACATTATTTTCAGAGTTACCAGCCATTGAAATAATTATCGGCGTTTTTTTTCTTAAAATTTCTATCTGTTGTTGTAAAATATGAATAAATCCACTTCTAAGTTACATATTTCAAAAATTCTAGTTGAGCCTCTGTACAGAGGTCTGAGCTATATACAGGCAAAATATTATTATAATAGAAGCATTTTTAATAAAAGGAGAATATTTTGAAAATGGGTCATTCTATGTTCATTTTTTGTCAAAATATTGTACTTAAATAATTTGTTATAGTAATAATATTCTTAAAACAGTTTTATATACGCTTTCTAATCTAAGTGACACTAAATATCATAAATATTATCCATTTATACGCTTTTGCAAAATTAAGGTTCCGAACGTAGTCGGATACCTTAATTGGGGTGAATACATTACCGCACAGACTTACACTTGGCCATATTATTCAGGGCAATTAAAGTACATTAATGAAAAATTTATAAAATCGGTTGCAATCATAATTTGCTCGAATATGATAAGTTTTAAAAATTCAATCTAAGAATAGCTCTACCTGGTGCAGATGTCTGCATGATTTCGTAAAACAGATCCTTTAATGGAGAATCTTTCAGAGCGGCGCTGCGTAGTTCTTTTCGAAAGTCCACTGAAACATACAGAGATTTAAAAAATACATTAGAATACCTGAAATTGAAAATAAATTCCGTATAGAAATTTTACGCGGAAATATGATGGGGAAGAGCAAAACTGTCGTAAGTGCTGAAATTTCTTAAAAAATCAAAAGAATGGTTACAAAATTATAATATTCAGCATATAATTACAAAATCTCAACAAATAAAATGCTTGATTTAAGGTAATATATGCATCTTATACGTATAGATACATATAGTTTCCAAGCAGAGAAGTGGGTGGTTCCGGATCATGTATGTTTAAAAAGTATTCACAAATAAAAGAAATAGATTTATACACAGAACAGTTATCGATATATTTTACATTAATTAAACGTAAGCATCGCTCAGTAAATCTTACTCGTTCGATTTAGACAAAATAACAGCTTGAGAAACTTTGGGTTAGTTTTAATAACAACTTCGAAAAATTTTCTAACTTTTGTTCATGTGAGGAGTCTCTTAACCCATTTGCTGATTTATCAGGGGTTGAATGACTAAATACGTCGTTACGCAACAGCTGTTATGGGACTTGTTTCACCAAGGTTCGTTGGAATCTATCTCCAGCATCTATGTTCCAGAACGAGGTTCACCTACTACGTCACAGTTTCGGGCTGAGAATTTCTGAAAACCCACTTCCAATGCTTTTGACAGACCCTCACACATTATTATAAATATTCCTCGCACTCTTTTGCCTTTATGGGACTCCTAAAACTCCTCTGAATATACTTTATTACTTCCATTATACTTTAACCCTTTATCGACCGACGGTACTTATAAGTACCACTCACTTTAAAATTACATAAAATAACCATTTTTACGAATATTCTGACGATACTTAGCAGGAATATTCTTTGAAATCCACTCTTCCAAGATATATGGCAGCACGGGTTCTATGATGAGTATTTCAGCGGGGAAGGCGAATAGTTTAATAGCAGTAATTGCGTTTTCAGGTGACGGCGTTTTCAGTGGATTGCGAAAATTATCATTTTTGTCCCGGAAAAATAGTTAATGTAAAAATTTAAGTTTCTTATTTTTTTTTTTATTTTTTTTTTTTGTATGTTAATGAAGACCTTAGAAAAAGATTTGACTCTTTATTTTAAGTGAACAGTGTATATATAATTAATTTTGCAGTTGAATATGTTTAATTAATTACTTAGCTCTAATGTATTAAATTTCCCAAAGTTGAGTATTTTGTTTATGTATATTCCTTAATTTTCAATGTAGTGATCCAAAAAAGTATTGCATGAAAAAAATTGCAGTAAATCATAATGCGATCGATAAAGTTAAAAGTGTAACTGTGCTGAAATCAAACTATAATCTTTACATCCTGCATTAATAATAAGAGAAAAATAATTAAGTACATGTAGTTTATCCCTCCCTCCTCCATTATTTGCTTTGTACTGTTGCAAAAACTTCATTATTTCCTTGATAACTTCGTTATTATTTAGTTTATATGAAACATTCAAATGAAACTTCGGGGGAAAGGAGGAATTACTTCCCATCTATACGATCTCACAAAATACACCTGTGGGAAGCGCAAAACTCATTATAATATATTGGCGTAGCTATTACAACGATGGGGAGACTCCCATACTATCTTTTTTATTTTCTTATTGACCTTGCCATCATAAATAGTTTCATACTGTGGCAAGTGAACAAAGGAAACAGAGGTTAAGAAAAGCTAACATTCCAAATAGCATTAGCTCCTTAGCTAATAGACGGATATTCCTCAAGAAAAAGGATAGGACGTCCTGCTAGTTTCCAAGCAGAGAAGTGTGTAGTTCCGGATATCTTGTGCGCTTAGCCATTGAGGGAAATCATATACCAAAAGATTGTTTCCAACTATAGACGATGTAGGAAATGTAACAGATAAAGGGACTAGAAAAGAGGACCCACTACATGTGTGCAGAATGTGATGTCCCCTTGTGCATTGCAACATCCTTCTCATCTTTTCGTGGCAAATAATCCCCATTAAATTTAATTCTCTTTATGACGGTGAATGGTTTCTTGGGAAGTATTCTTCCCACTCCTAAAATTTAAAAGTAAATTTAAAATTCGGCAAAATAAAATATATTTCCTTAAATGTAATTGTTTAATTGTTAATAAAACATAAAAAACTGCGAGAAATTCAAAGAAATCAATGTCCCACGAAAGGGTTAAGCTACTACGTCAATTGTTTTATTTCCACTGGGGCATTTTTCCCCTTTGAAGACTCACCTTCAACCAAATGGTATTTCAGAGCCAATCTTCTGGCTGTGGTGCTGATTCCACTTCCATAAGGACCGAACATCAGCACTCTAGGCAAGTAAGGTTCTGCTGGTCGCTTCCGGCGCCGTACGAATTCGATCACTAACCAAAAGGCAAATAAAGAAGCTGAGTGATTTAAATATTTAAAATAAACCGTTAGAAAAAATTTACTTAAAGTGAATAGAAATCTGTAATAAAACATAATTTTTTTCTTTTTTTTCAACTAAGCATTTTTGAAATTATTACCATTTCATATAATAATTTCAAAAATGGTTTCGTCAGCTCTTTTCAAGATTAATATTTCCTATTTCTTTCTTATTTATAATGGAGGAAATGTAATTTAGTTGGTAGTGAAAATGGCAGAAACAAATTGGTTTAAATCGCATACCTTTATGAACCGTCGCATAGTGGGACTGACGAACTACATTGAATCTATCGAAACTTAAAATCCTCCCCTTGACATGAAGTGGATGTCGATAAATGGATTTATTGATTATTAATATCGTAACTTGAAGGTTACTGGTGACGAAATCTCGACATTTTGAGCTAAGATCGAGTAACGAGGACCTGTCATCCCTCACTCCAAAAATTTCCCACCTCGCAAACGGGACGACTTAAACCCTCAATGAATTCAACGTACACCAGCCCCTCTATACGATTATTCTTAAGTGGAATCAAGATTCGAACTGACGACTCGGCAAAAACAACGCCAGTCATAATGTCGAGAGCGGGATGTCTGCTCAATTTTGAGAGAGAACTGTGTCTCAAAATTCAGGAAATCTTCACTAATGACTCGCGTTGGTACTAGAATGATGTTCATGAACCAATCACTTAATCTCTCTTCGGTTATATTTCGTGAACGCAAATAATTTTCAATAACAGCACAAACCAGTGGTTCTCAAACTTTCAATACTTGCGACCCAATATTGAGTCATAATTTTCATCGCGCCCCCCTCCATACAATATCAATGTATTGAATTCAATAATACGATACTTTGATGCTAAATCTGCAATAGGATTTAAACCTCTTAAGTTCCACCCGCGCATATAAACGTCTCGCTCAACTAAAATGTTATTTTCCCCGTACGTATATATACGTCTGTCAAAAGTACGATTTTTTCTGCGCATTGCTATCCATAAAATTATTCCGAAGGCTTTGGAATGCAATAAAAGCTCAGTGTTTGCGAAGGATTTACTTATTTCAGAGGAAATGCTTATTTATTTTCTTTTTCTTCTCTACCTCCAATACATTACATGCGCACTCCTTATTGGAAAACGGTGTCATTGGGGAGCGTATCGCAAAACTTTTAACCAGAAGTTAAGGGACTAATTATAAACCATACAAATTATTAAGATAATTGTTCATTTTTGTATCTAATTTTATATGTGACAAGCCCCCATGGGGTCACTGGTAATTATAAACTTGCCTTAACTTAGTATTGTTAAATTAATTATATAAAATACATGGTGCAGTACTGATACTTTTATAAGTATATTATATCAGTGTAAATGTGTATTCTAATTTTTATTATATCAAAATGTTTTTTTTTTCTTACTTTTAGTAAATTAGTAATTTTTTAAAAATAATCTTTTGTTTTCGATTTTTCAAAATGCTCGCGCCCCCTCGTACAGTTATCACGCCCGCCAAGAGGGGCACGCCCCACAGATTGAGAAACGCTGGCACAAACGGTTAAGGTAACATTTGGATGATGGGGATTGTTTTTTGGAGAACTAATAATTAATTTTAAGCGAACAATTCGAATATCTTTAATTAGGAGACAACTTTTCAAAATTTAATAATTTTACGCACAGATCATGAGTTCGTGCCCTATGGCCACTCAAGACTCACCGCATAGAAATGCTGATGCACGTTAAATCTGTCGAAGTCTCAAAGTACTCACGTTGGTGTGGTAATGTAGTTTCGAGAGTGGATGTCAGATCAGGCGTTGTCCTCTCTACTTGCCCATGGCTCAAAATTAACATGACCGTAACCGAAAGCCCTCGTGTTACTTTACAGTGCGACATTATTTAACACTCTCTCTCTTTCACTGACTATTATTTTACACACGTTTTTAAATATTTGAATTTAAATTTAAAAAACACATTGGTTTATTTATTCTTTGCAAGCATAATAAATTAATACAATTCTAGACGGATACTCAATTAAGGTATCCGACTACGTTCGGAACCGTGATTTTGCAAAAGCGCATAAAAGGATAATTTGCATGATATTTAGTGTCACTTAGATTAGAATACATGTATAAAATTGTTTTAAGGATATTTTGACAAAAAAAATTATTTAAATACAATATTTTGGCAAAAAATTAACTTAGAACAATCTTTTTTCAAAATGTTCCCCTTTTGTGAAAAATGCTTCTATTATAACAATATTTTGCCTGTATATAGTTCAGTCCTCTCTACAGAGGCTCAACTAGAATTTTTGAAAACTTCACATTATTTTCAGAGTTACCACTCATTGAAATAATTATTGGCGTTTTTTTCTTAAAATTACTCTCCTCTGTTGTCGTAAAATATGAAGAAACCCACTTCTAAGTTATATATTTCAAAAATTCTAGTTGAGCCTCTGTACAGAGGTCTGAGCTATATACATGCAAAATATTATTATATAGAAGCATTTTTCACAAAAGGAGAACATTTGGAAAAAAGATTGTTCTAAGTTAATTTTTTGCCGAAATATTGTATTTAAATAATTTTTTTTTGTCAAAATGTCCTTAAAACAATTTTATGCATGTATTCTAATCTAAGGGACACTAAATATTATGAAAATTATCCATTTATACGCTTTTGCAAAATATTAAAATTACGACTCTCAGAAATATCCTCTGTTTTAAAGAATGTTGAGGTATGTGGAAAAAATATCCATGCATTTTTTAAACGAAAAAAAAATATATTGGGAATTATAATTTCAATTTATCCAAACCTTAACTGTGGATAGAGAGACTAATAACAGAATTTTTCAGACATTTTATTACGGTATTTTGTACTATACCTTTCTCTATGGACCTTTCAGCGTCTTCCAACCTGCCGATCTGAAATTTCTTCGCATAACTGTTCGAAAGCAGGTCCAAGATGAGATCAACATGCCCGAGGTAGTCAAGCATTTCTTGTAATCCTTCCTCGGAAAGAATATCCGATATTTCGGGGTGGCTCCCTGGTGGAACATTTAGAAAGTTAAATTCAGTAGTTTTGTAACAGAATTTATAAGAAATTTACAAACTCGTTCTGATCATCCAACCCGTTTTGATATAAATGAAAGAGCAAAAACTATTTCAGCTATGAATCAAATATTGAAGCTCGCACTGAGCTTTTATTAATATTATTCACTTTAAAACTGATGATTCACAAAGAATCTTCATACGCGTGTATTTTTGTTTTTCTATTCACAAATGTAACTAATATGTGAATAATTAGATTACCCAATGAAACATTCTTGCCAAAATTTCCATTTTTATTCGACTATATTTTTAGGAGAAATCTTGAAAGATTTCCAAACAAGTTAAATTTCAATAAATGATTTCTCATTTATTATGAAGGAATCTCACTCTCTAGTTACAGCAAGTACTAGTAGCGAAAAACCCAGAAGTTCAGGACAACTATAGAACATTTCGTGTTACACGATGGCAGTCATTATAGGAAGGAAGCCTATTTTCTACACTAATAAACGTTTGGTTGGATATTATCTTAAGGATATATGACTGTTACGAAACTGATATTCAAAACCAAACTATCGGTATTTGCTGAATTGTTTTGTTTAATCATTCAAAAATTGCCTTTGCTTGAAAACCACGAATAACTGGAAACTTTAAAAAAATGAGCATTAGATGTCAAACAATATATGTATTCTGAATAATGAATAAATGTTAACTTAAATTGGATTTTCTACTAAAAAAATTATGTTTCAAAAAGTATGATGGCTCCAAATTTTTCACATTTGAAATGTTATAAAAGTCGTAACATTTTTAATAACGTTCCTAAGTTTATGGATTAGAATTTTATCGAATATATTTGTGTAATATATTTGTAAATCAATCAGTTTTTAAGCTATATATTCAAATATAAATTTTTATCCAGACTACATAAATTTGATTCCGACAAACAATAACATTGATCATGCTAATATTCTAGATATTCGATGACAATTAAAAGGTAACTTAATATGTTCTGATATTTATTACAAGAAAAATTACTTTATCTTGAATATTATAAACTATTAGTATACTATTGGGAAAGTAACATACATTTACAATTTCCATACATTCAGTTTATGAATTACATAAACGTAAGAGATTCCTATTTTCACATAAATCAACAAAAATTTAAAATATTATTAATCCCATTAAATACAGCTTAGAAAAAAATATCCAATTAATTTTATAAATAGTTTTCTTCACAAAGAATTCCTGAAATGTATCGATTACTTTACTCTTTGCTGATAATTTGTGGGGGATGGGTTAATAATAAATATAATATGAATACTCAAAGTTACCTCAAAATTCCTTTTATTTAAAATCCAACCTTATCAAATCACAGATGACCCGTTTTAAGAGCTCCATTACGCTTCACGTTCGAAATATCACACTAAACCAGTTACGATCTGTTGTTCAACACATTGTGCACACGCCTTTCAAGGTGATATTATAAATATATACACAAGATACTAAAAATCCCTTGTCTCAATTGCCATCCAAACTAAGATGAATTGCTAAAATAGTTTGACCAACCCTTTCAGTAACTTTAAATACTGTAAAAAGAATATCTGCACCTGTTTTTGCTAGCTTCGAAATTGTTGCTTGTATAAATGCTTCATGGTTTGCATCACATTCTACAGTTGTATCTTCAGTTGAACAAAACATTTTATATCCTTGAGTATTTAAGATACTTTATTAAAGTTAAGGGTCCCCTTACTCGGAAATATCATCCACTCTTAATCCAAGTTCTACATTTTGTACATTACAATATTTAATTATTTTTTTTACATGAGATTATACAGTAGTCAAAATGGAACAAACTTAATAGTTTTTGCATCTGGATGAAATTGATATTATATTTAATAGCTTAATAAGAACAGAATAACGACCCTAAGATTAAGTTTAGGGCTGAAATGACTGCCTATTTTTTTTAATTGAATTTATTTTCTTTAGTAATTCGGGTTTTTCTGCAGAATTAGGTAACAAACGTACGTAATACCGTCTCTACTCTAAATTTTGCATTATAACCTGATTTTTATTTCCAAAAAATGTCTAATAAAGCCTTTTAAGGGTGTCATATACTAGAAAACTTCATACAAAAAATTCGTAATGTTTTTCCCCATTTTTTAACTGCGTTTGATGAGTTAATTGAAAATTAAGATTTATAAATCCCCTTGATGTATCCGTTGGGCATTTTCCGATCACAAGTTCCAAATATTTCTTGAACTATTGGAGAAAACTTCAGAACATTTTGAATGTAAAGACTTCATAATATGAGAAATCTAAATATCTATAGATTTTGTATGGAACTTTTTAAATGTTTTTTCTTGAATAGTATAATTCATATTTTTAATAATTTAATTTTTATGTTTGCAATTTTTGTATATTTTTATTTGGGGAAAAAATCATTATCCATTTGTGTAAGCATCTTTGGAAAATGTTAAACAGAATATTTTATATCATTAAATATGTGAGGTAATGTTTTAAGATTAGGATACAAGTTTTTTTAAATAATCAAAATTCAGAAACTTCTTAGCAGAATTTTATGTTACCGTTCAAAATTTAAACTAATTACAAGAATCATAAGTAAAATGTTCAAAAAAGAACAGCATGAAAACGAAACTATTATAAGAAGTTAAACGACTATTTTTATCAAGCTAATTAATGTATTAAAATAAAATTTTTCTACTTCTTTGTATTTTCCTAATTGCAAACCAGTTATTCAGGGTGTCTTTTTTGCGATTGCACACTAGCTAAATATATTTCATTAAATTTAATCTTTTTGCAATATAATGTAATATTCACTAATTTTAGCTGATCCTTCTTACCCTAGAGTGTTTGAAAAATATATCTCATGAGAGAAGAAGCTTCAGTGAAATAAAAAAACAACCAACGATCATTGAAGCCTCCAAACAATTATCGTATTTATCTATTATGGTATAAACATATTGTAATACCATTCACAGATGAATGACATAGGTGACTAAATCATTTCACAATAAAGTAAATATAAAATAGATTATTAAACAAAAAGTAAAATGTGTGTGTATCTTTTCATATACTTACTCAGAGTCACTCTTTGTGTTATGACTGGATCGTCAATAACAACTGCAATAGAAAATGTATCACTCTTTGCAAAAATAATGCACAAGCGCATGTTTCTTGTTTAAATTTATTATAATTATAAGAAATACTATACATTTAAAAATTCATGCGTAAAATGTCAAAATTACATTTATTCTTTAAAAAATTCAATTTTAAATAAGTAACAAAAAAATGTGTACTGTACTACACACTTAAATGCTACTTATTATTACAAGATATTCGTGATCTTCGCTCATATACTTTTAGCGTAATAATTAAGAGTTTATTCCATACAAAATACATTTTTATAGATATCTGGAGCACCTTCAAAAACTCCATTAAAAGTCGTGTATTTTTTTAAGAAACAGTTTATGTTTATGGGGAAAATGTAATTTAAATTTTCTGTACAAAAGTTTTGAAGACAGTTATCACGATTATATAAATTATTGATCACGTTATACTAGGATATGAAGAAAATATCACAAATTATAATATACAGAATACTTGTAAACTGTTTCTGCAAAATAAGACAGTACCCACCGAGATGAATAAATGCCTTAAAAGCGTCAGAAAAGTACGAGTTTAATATCCTAGTTGAACTTTCAACAATAAAAAGGGGAAAAAAGTGAGAATTAAAGAAACCTTAAATTGTATTCTCTTTTAGTAGAAAGATTCAAAAGATTCGAAGCTCAAAAGGTTAGTGAAAGAGCATTATTATATTATTATTATGTGCTTTAATTTTATGATTTCCATTTCCAAAATTAATTTCCCGCAAGAAGTATAAAATCAAATAGCAATAAAATAAGTTACTAAAACTTTTATTACAAAATAATTACGAAAAAAAAATCAGCAATCTGTATGGAAAACTCATAATTCGAAATTCTTAAATTGCTATAAAGTGGATGTTAAGAGAAGAGGCCCAACAGATGTTTCGATTTCTCGTAGCGATAGCTGTTCAAAAAAGTTTACAAGAAATACTAGGATTATTGTATCTCATAATACTGAATCTCAGTCAAGACCTGAAGTCGAACTCCCCTCTCCAAACTTTCATACCATACCTACGTGAAGACTTTGACCCTCGACAGATTTAACATACTACATGGTGGGTTTTTAATGTCACCAGCCCATGATTCGATAACGTCGAGCACGAGTTCACGTTCACGAGTTCGACTACCCCGGCTTCTTTTAAAACAACGAATTATATTAGCTTCCAAATTTCTGGCCAGTTCGAAGAAGGTATGTGAATTGACCATAAATAAGCAAATGGAAGCGATCAATAAAAAATATGACTATGAAGGGCTGAGAAAACTTTTATCGTGCATTGATGAAAGCTTTATGAAAGGTTGCATCAGAAAGGTAGTTACTGATTTTTTAACTATATACCAATATGCGTCGGAAAAACTCCGATTTTTCTCAAGGCAAAGGCCTGGAATCTAGTTTTTGGAAATGCTTCCATCAACCATCCGTTCTTGACGCAGTCGGGCTGCTCCACACGCTCCTTCATCAGTTTGGCCCAATCCGAGTAAGATAAATCTGCAGGCTTCTAAAAGAGAAACAATAGTACTTCTGAGCATGGTCCTGATAATGACAACCTAAGAAATGATTAAAAAATTTCATAAAATGCTTTAAAAAACTATAAATAATATGAAAATGAACAGAAAATATGTACAAACATTTATGAATTATATAATGAAAGCTCTCTACATTGAAATATAACTGTCTCTCTCTCTCTCTTTCTCTTTCTCTCTCTTTCTCTCTCTCTTTCTCTCTCTCAGCATTATGATAAATCAAAGAATTCTTGCAGAGACTAAATTATTTTAAAATGTATTTTTCCAACAAATCGAAGAATTCTCGTAGAGATACGAGTATATGTGTCAAATGTCTTAATCTAAAAATGAATTCTTCATACGAATTGAACCTGCATAGTTATTATAGGACCAGGCAGTATTCTGATATAAAAGTGACGAAAAATTGTCTTCAGCTGAAACAGATTCAAATTATCTGATTGACGGAATTAAGGCGATAATAAGCTGTAGATGGTTGTTGCAATTCAAACATTTTATCCTTATATACAGTCATAAAAGAAGGGAAAAAATTGGATATAATGACTTGTAATATTCTTATCACAACTAGATTAGCATCAATATTATTAATTTAAAAGATGTCATGTAATGGTACTAAGAGATTAATTAACTTATAATTAATAGCCAATTAACTTCTAAAAAGAAATTTTCCCATGACGAATATCGTATTTTAGCAGAATTACATTGCATATTATTTTTCAGAATTATAGCTAAATATCATATTTTTCAATAGTCATTGGAATTTTCTTGTTAGTTCCAGAGATTTAGAAAAAACATTTAGAGAACCATAAACAAAACTATACTCAGGCAAACGGTTCAAGTTGTTTTTTCTGTTTCTTGACATTGTGGAATAATGGAACCTATTCTTACGATTTGTACCCCCTTATCCATCCATGCTTTTAAATAGCAATTTTTAAATTCGAATAATTCCTGTATAATTGAAGGGAATTGTATACAGTTTTGAATTTAGTGGTTTTATGACGTGAAGAATCCGAATTATAAATTTTGGTACATTAGAATTTCCTTTTCATGTTTTTAAAAATACTTAAAATAACTCCTATTTTTAATAAAATAATATTATTTCTTTTTATTATTTTTATAGTTTTTAAATTAATTTTAATTTTATTGCGGCAATTCTTTATTAGTGAAAATATTTTTCAAATACATTAAGTGGAATTTTCTTCAACCACCAAATGTCTCAGATATTCAGTCAACGTTGATTATTATTTTATACCCACCTAGCTCAAATCCTTTTCGGCAGAATTTCATCAAATAGGAAATGTATGCTAATTTTAAGATGAGAAATTAATTGCGTAAGAAAATCTGTATCCGCATTTAAAACAAGTAATATAAAAAAAAAATTTAATTCAACTCCTACTTAGATCAACAAAGAAAAATTTTATTTTAGCTACTTTTTACTAAATAGTTACAATTAATATAAATATGTATATATATATATGACAGAATTACAACATTAAGTGGTAATTAATTTTTATTAATTATCATTAAAGTATCGTATTGTCATCCAAAACAATCGTGTCTACAAAATTTCAGTTCAACTGAACACTTTAAAATGTGAGAAAAACCCTTTTCAAGTTTCGACACAAGTTGCCAAAACGGTCGCTAAATCGCCAAAAATGATGCCAAAGTGGCTGTATTTGTAATTCTTTAAATAATTAGTTTTAATCCATTAATTTTTATTAATTACAATTAAATTATTTTATTGTCATCCAAAATAATCATGTATATTAAATTTCAGCTCAATTGAGCGCTTTCATATGTATTTTATTAACGATTGAAAATTCCACCAAGATAAATAAATAAATATATAGAGAATGTGAGTTAATAGTAGGAATTGTGAAAAAGGGGTGTTTTGAAATAAACTATTTTAAACGTGCACTAGTTAATCCTTTAGCATCATAAATCATTATTATCATGAGTTATTTCTGAACCCTTAAAAATTTTATAAATTTTTCAACCGGGATAAACATAGTAAAAGTTATCGAAGGTTTACTTATTTCGACGCGATTTCACCTTAAACTCGTGATAAAATTCGAATAAAAATTTTATCGCTGTTTTAGCTAGAAAGAACATTTTGCTTTTTATTTTGCATTTTTTTGCTTGCTATAATGTGACAGCTGAATTCTTACTATACATAAAGCTGTTTAATCAAATGTATTATAAAGTACTTAACATTTCATTCATGTTGTAAAGGAATACATCATTTTATTTTTGCTTTTCGATACTTTTTTTTTGTATTAAATTGAAATTACTATATTGAAAACAATATCATCGTTTAATTAAATTTTACTGACAAAATTCTTTTCTAAAATAGTTTTCATTTCTTATTTCTTTTTAAAAAATTTGTTGATTTTCGAATAGGTCCTCTGCAGCAAGAAGAATTTTTAACCTGCGAATCTATGTCTAAAAGGGGAAAGTCAAAGTATTTCTTAAAATCTTATTTTTTCAGTTCACGTATAATTTAAGTATAATTATTAATATTTTAAATGAATGGATTACAGATACTTTTTGTACATATAATTATCTAACTATATAAAGAAGTATCACGACAGATTTTTAAGTTTCGTTATAATTTAGATAATACATTCTTCTATAGATTATGTCGTAATTTACTTAACGAAATGCATTTTCTTTTAAAATAATTAAAATGTTGGCACTTCATTTTTGGCCAGTTAAAGTAAATCAAATAATATATAATTATTACACTTTTAATTGTTTTCAGCATGACCTCTACCACAACTGGCTGTGCACAAGGGAGCATATAGCTTTTTGTAATAGTGCTTTGCTTCACATTACAGTTATCAGAAGTAGTTCTAAGAAAATTATAGAAATTTGAAAATTCATAAATGTTTATGTGTCGTTGAAGTTCAGGTTCAAAAGAAAATTTTAACACCTCTAAAACTAAAATAACGCACTATTAGTCCACATTTTCATAACCCCCGCGTACCATTAGCTTTTAAGTACGTACAGAACAAATTCTTTAAGGGTTTTTTATTCACTACGAGATATTTTAACTTCAATATCGCCGTATCAGCTGTATCAATGATATATGGGCTCCCAAGCTTCAGAGGCCCCAACATGTGCAAGCAAAATATCCTAAACTAATAAGAAGTTTCAAAAAAGGGTCCCCCGAGAAATTTTGATACTGGGCCCGCTCAGGACTATTTATGCCAGTGTTTAGTACATTTATTAAAAAGCATTTCAATTTTTAAACGGGAATTATTTTCTTTGAAAAGGAATGATATTTTTTACAATTTATTTATCTCTTATTTTAAATAAAATAGGGAAGTTTGCAACAAACTCTTAAATATTGGGAAAATAGGATGTGTGCGTGTTAAAACCAGAATTAAATCATAATAAACACACAAATATATATCATCTAAATTAGATTTAAATATATAGGTACATTGATGCCTTATTTTCAAAAAGCCATCTTAAAAAAATTTGCTGCGACTTGGAAGAAATACAATGATATTATTTTGTTAGGTATTTCCTTTATCATAAAAAAAACTTATGAAACTAATTTTTTTGCATTGGAATAAAAATTAATCAAACTCGGTTTTAGAATTAGAGCAAACACACACAGAATTTTTAAACGCTGTAAATTCGAACTTACAAAAAGCCTAGAACATGTTTCATTTCTCTTCAATTTTTTTTACTTTGTTAGAGTATTGAAAAAACACTTTTAGACTCGAATTCACAAAGGAGTATAAAAACTTATCCGCATGGAATCTGAATATTAACTTCGATACCGCTAAGTGTATAAGTAGTAAAAATCGTGAGTTATATTAAAGCCAAGATATTTTTAATAGACAATCTCTAAGCCCTAGATGTTGAGCGAAGGACTCCTAATATGAATAGTAAAAAATAATTATATCATCCCATTACGATTTATTTAACTTTATGTGCAAAAATATGGACATTTTCCTTCGTCTCATCGCACATGTATTCAAGTCCAAAAATGGCTATTAGAAATTTTTAATATTTATTTTCAAGTATCTATGCTTCATAGAGACACAAAAGGAAAATGTAGGTGAATAAAATGTATGAACAGGTGATGACTAAAACCTCTGGTGAAACACTGAAACCTCTGTTGACCTTAATACACGCAAATTCTCTGGTACATTGAATCATCTGCATACACACACGTCGCTTCATCTATGCGAGTGTATTTAACGTACAAGTGCACATATCTGTGTTGGCAGAAAAAATTACTTTTTATTTTAAACAAAATTTCCTCAAAACATTATTGTTTACTCAGGAACTACCAGTTTTGAATACTAGTATTTTAAAAAATAAGAATAAGAGCTTTTATTTGCAATGATCGTTGGTAAACAAATAAATCCTCCGTAAGAGCATTTAATATGAAGAGCAGTGTTTTATAAAACACTCCAAATGAGGAATTTTCTTTGTGTAATACTGCCAGTATTTGAGGTTAAAGTTTTTAATACAAAAGCGAACTTAAATATTTTATACAAACAGAAAACTTTACAGAATTAAGTTTTATAACCGTCACGTGGAGTATTAATGTCGTTCTTGTCTGTGAACTTCCCCTGAACCCTAAAGTCTACAGTAGTGTCTCTCAAACTATGGGGCGCGCCCCCCTAGAAGAGCGTGATTACCCTACGTGGGGGCGAGAGCATATCGAAAAGTTGAAAATAAAAGATTTAAAATAACTATCAATTTATTGAAAGGAAGCAAAACGGAATACATTCTGACGTAATAAAAAGTAAAATATATATTCACACTAATATAAGATACTTATAAATGTATCAATACATCAAAAGTACTTGATTATTAATTTATCAATACTAAATTAAAAACAAGCTTAGTAATTATTAGTGACTTCTATGGGCTTGTCATATACAAGATTTAATACTTATCTTGATAATTTGTGCAGCATATAATAAAAGGTGCATTATAACTTTAGAGTCGATGTGCATTGTTACTGCATTCAATAGATAGTTGTTGTATAAGGGGGGCGTGATGAAAATTATAACTGAAAATTGTGTCGAAAATATTAAAATTTTGAAAAGCACTAGTCTACATAGGATGTAGTTTGGAAGTCTGAAAATGAGATACACGAAGTAAAAGATATCGTTTTGAAGCTACTCAGAATTGTCATATGTATCACCAATAAGCCTGCTATCCAAATTATACTTTAATTTGGGACCCATATCTTACGTATCCATTGCTCAGAAATTTCTTAAAAGAATTTTGCAAAATTCGAACTGTAATAATCGAAAGGTCATGGTGGCGAACTCGTAGCCTGCGTTGTTTCTGTCAGATCTTTAATTAGAGTCCTGATATTGTTGAAGATCCCTCGCATCGAAAAGCTGATACACAATGAATATTTCGAAGTTCAAGGTCATCATGTTGTGTGATGTGGAAATTGAGAGTGGAGTAACAATTCGAGGGACATTTTCATCATTTGACCGAGGCTCAAAAAGACGAGGTCCGTCGCCAATAGTCTCATTGTTGCTTCCATATGCGACGTTAATAATCAATCCCTCAATCACTAGATACGAAATTTAAACTAATATCACAATGAAAAATCATTTACCTGAAAAAGCACGGAATCCGTAATAAGAAAACTTTCTTAGAAGAGAATTAACTATGGTAATTAATCAACTTTTATTAACCTTCTTAGTTCACTTCAAGGGATCAACACAGTTTTTCTACGATGAGAACTGTGAAATTATTGACACTTCTTCGTCTTCTCTTTGAATAACTTCGAATGAAAAAATTCAATTAGTACAGACAAAGCAATTTAAATCGTTATTTTTAAATTAATCCAGGTAATGCGAAGGCCAAACAAATCACGGATATCAGTATCTAAATAAAAATAATTCAAACTCAGAACAATATATTTTAGTGAAGGAGTCTTCAGTAGTGGCCCGGGAGCCATGAATGGCCCGTTAAAGGCATTTTAGTGGCCCCACATTTGAATTTGATGCAATTTTAAAAAAATTGCCTTGTCCACTTTTTGTTCTAAAAATGCCATTTTTTTCTGTTATTCTTGATATTCAAAACATTTCACTGATGTGTTTAAAACTCGACTGAAATAAAAATTATTTCCGAAAGTGACAGTTTTTTAAAAAATTTCACTGTATTTTAAATAATTTTAAATATTAAAAATCTTACTATGCATAAAATTTCTGAAATTTTCGGGAAAAAAAAGATGAATTTTATCTTTAACAGGTTTGCAAAGTATTTTAATTCGACTTCCATTTAACTCTTTTGAAATCGATATATATATCCTGTAAAATCCGGCGAATGATGTGCACTTTTAATACAAAAAATAACATCGAAAGTTACGGGTGCGCGTTATACACCTGGTAAAAAAATGATAGCTTCAAAAATAAAAAGAGAGATGTGCATAAAAAAACTTAAACTTCTACAAATATCGGAATACTGTTTATTTAAAGGAAATGTCATGCCTTATGAACTTAAAGGGCTGTTTCTCTAGCAATATATACAAAAAAAAATTTCAAAATCCTTGGACAAACGGCTTTAAAACATGATAGCATTGCTAATGTACATTGCAGGTTCCTTCATAAAAAAGGGTATACGCGTAATATGGCGAGTATACCTCAAAATTAAGAAATGCAGCTTGAAATAACAGATGCGCATTATACGCCGGATTTTACGGTACATATACAAATCTGTAAACACCATCTCTTCCATTAGAATCAGTTTTAGTCTTGTAAAACAACTCTCCACTTTTTATATAAATTTCCTAAAATATTTTTTGACAATCGTGATGCCCTCGGATTACTGAGAATTTATTGATGTAGCCCGTGGATCATTGTAAATTTATCAATTTGGGCCTCAAGCGTGAAAGGTTGAAGAGCCTTATTTTAGTGCTTCTAAAAACTTCAGGGACACTGTTGAATATAGATAATTTTATTCGTTGCTGAGGGACGTAACAGTTGCTTATGACGATATCTTCAGCCTTCATACCCTAAAGCAGTGCTTCCTAAAGTGGGTGATGGGATCATCACAATGTAACGTAAATTTATTGATAGAGAGTTTAAAAAAATACAAGATAAAAGAAAAAAAAATTTCTAATTAACATTTAAGCACGTACTACTTAACAATGATGCATGGTTGTTGGATAAAATAATACTTACATTCTTAAGGTATCCGACTGCTTCGACAACTTTTTTTTTTAAATGAAGATATGTTTTTGTTTTTGTTTTTTGTTTTTGTTTTTGTTTTTTTTTTGAGGTTTTTAGATTTATTTAGTACATTTTAAGAAAAAAAAAAGGCTAAAATTAAGAAAAGAAAAATAAATTATTGCAACGAAAATGGGGAAAATGGTTCGAAATTGACAAAAAATAACATAACAACACAACAAGGCCCGCTCTGTACAAAAAGTAAATGAACAAATTCTCAATTTTTCAATTTTGATGTATCACTTTGCTATTCCTTTTTGAGATGATCTTCAAGACAAGAGATATTTTAAATTTTACAAAAGCTAGAGCCCTCTATCTTCACTATTATATGAAATTGTTTAAGAAAACATTGATTATATTTACATAAAGAACTGTAAATTTTGCAATAAAACAGTTATATTGAAAAATCTGAAAGTTAAAACACATTTACTGTTACGCAGAACATACACAAAAAATTTCAGAAATTATTTAAAAAGCTTTTTAAGCAATCGCTGTCCCCGTTTGAACCTTTCGAAAAAAAAACACATTTCGAGTAAAACGCATTTTAAGGTTTGACATCTTATGTAAAGTAATGACAACTGCTTTTACTACAACACTTGTTGTTTTTGTTCTAGTGAATGGAAAATAAAGAACTAGGTATTTTATAAAGCTAATAAGATGATCTATAAAATAAAATCATTAAAAAATTTGGCAAAATTCAGAATTTTAGGGTAGTTGGATACCTTAAAAAAATAATTTTACCATTTATTTTTTTATTTTAAATTTTAATTAATTAAAAAGGATAAAATCTGCAGAATCTGTAACGTGATAAGTCATATTTTCAGTTTTCTACTAAGTAAAATAAATTAGTGTTATTTCCAGCATAGTTGTATTGTTTTTCAAAGCTTTATGAAGTATTGATTAGAGTAAATTTAAGATGGATATTTTTCAAGATTTTCAACCCTCTTAACATCAAATGCTGGTAAACCCATAAAATATTTAAGTGCAATTGAGATTTCTAATAAATTTATTTTGAAAATGTATGAGAAAGTCATACTTCTCAAAATCTTGGAAACTATATTTATCTATAGTTAGCAAGTGTTTTATAAAAAACTTAAATTAATCGAAAAGAAAAAGAATGCGAATTGTATTTTAAATTTTATTAAAGAAATTTCTATTATAATATGTATATATGATCATGTTTGCAATAACAATAACCTCTAAACAACTGAAAGATGAATTTGCTTCCGTCAAAGCTTACAACAATAGAAAAGCACCTATACAATAGAAATGAAATATTCTCTGTTGAGTATTAATAGCGCAGCAATAAAGCAACATAGATGTATTGATATCTACTACGGATTATTTTGTTTATTGTGAGTTTGAGTCTTGCGAAGTGAAGTTTTGAATAAATCTGAGAAAGAAATCTTAGCAAGAAAACTATTAAGGATGATTTTCCCAATCACTTTTGCTCATTTGGCCATTTTGTTGCCTTGCTTTTCAATGATGGATATCTTCTTTACCAAAAATTACTTTTATACTTTCTCAATTGTTCTCAATATATTGTTAAGAGAACTCTACATGAAAACAGCTGATTCTAAAGCGAAGAAGAGAAAACACAATCTGCAACAGTTTGAAATTATATGTTACGAGTCTTTTGACATTCTTCAGGCACCCCGACTCGTCAATAATCCCTTTGCCTACCCTTACACCAAAAATCCCTTCTGTGGGAAGGGTTTTCCTCCCTTGGATCCGGAGGAAACACTTTCATAAACATTTCTCTCATCTGCAAGCCCTTAATAACCATAGAGATCAAAATAAAAGGAATAATTAAAACAGCCAAGCATTTCCGAAAATACAATAATGACATCCATTCCAGAAAATCAATATAAAATAACTGAACAGCAAGCGTCTTTTACAACACCATTCACAGCACCCTTGAAACATAAATTCTGCACACAAGGCCTTACAGCAAATCATTCACAGAAAAAGAGCGTAGAGAAGGGGGATTTCAATCACATAATTGCTGCAGAATAATCAAGGCAAGTCTCATCTTTGCTCACTTCACTCATACGTATTATTGTATATATTTGTATGTGTTTTGTGGGTGTTTTTTTTTTTTTTTTTGGCTTTGATCAACACTGCGGCCCTTTACTTTTTAACTAGTAATCAATACACACACAGTTTTCACATTTGACATTTAGATCTTCCAAAGGCAAATTGATCTTGGGGAAAAGGCCTTGATAAAAAAAAGGGGGGGGGGGGGAGGGGATCAAAGTGCTTTGTTAAAGCCTTTGTTCCTTATACAGTGGTGGCCAAAATTGCGGACACTTTTTTAAATTGTTAGGTTTTTTTAAGTTTGTATGCTTATAGAAAATTTTAAATTGCGCAAATTGTTAAGTATTTTACATCCTTTTAAATGGAATTTAATACTGAATTCAATACAAAAAACAAATATTTGCAACGCAAAAAAAAATTATGCTATAATAATTGTCGATATACATTAGATACTGATGATAGTAGTGAGTTATCAGAACTTGGTGATGTTGCCTTTAATCTTTATTACAGCTTCACATCGATGTTTCATTGAGCTGAAAATAGTTTTAAGCTCTTCCTTTTAGTTATTACATGATAACAGGAAACTATTATATCTCCAATTAGTTCCTTTTTATTTCATGGGTACCTCATTCGGACAAGAGTTTTCAAACGGTGCCGCAAGTTTTCGATAGGATTGAGGTCAGGACTGTTTTCTGGCCAGGATAACAATGATATTTAATCAAAAAGCAATGACATCAAATAAAAGAGTAGATTGAACACATTTGTGGTGAGAAAGTGGTATATTTCCTTTGTTAAAATTACATAACAGGTGGGTAGTTTAGTGACTAAATCTGGAAATTGAGAGTTTTGTTTAAGAAGTCGGGAGACAAATTTAATAAAAAAAAAAGTAGGAAATGGCTGAAAAAGGTGCACCACATCTGTTAATGACAGAAGAATAAAAATACTATTTTTCAGAGATAAAAAAATTTCATGGACATACATCAGAAGTGATCTGAGGGATGCTGGTGTATCTGTCAGTTCAAAAACAATCAGGAGTAGATTAGCAGATGTAAGACTAAAAGATAGAATTCCACGGAAAAAGCCGTGTCTCAACTTACAGTAGCGATAAAAGGGACTATAGTGGGCAATGGAACACATTAATTGGACAAATGATTGTTGCTCACAAGTTATATAGAGGGACGAAACTAAAGAATCGTTATTCGGTAGTTATAGCCTAAAATATGTAAGACGTAAAATAGCAGAAATGCTACATCCTGACTTGTCCAGGCAACTGTAAAATACCTACATAGTTTTATCACTTAGTCATGAATATCAGCAGATGGTTTCGGTCGTCTTCATATCATCGATGGGACACTGAATGTCATAAAATACATTGACACCGTTCTAGAACCCAAACTTCTGCCTTAGATCAGGGATCTATTTACCAACAATGCTTTAGTAAAGTAATTGAAAGACTCTGGCACCGTTCTAAGATCATTGAGTTGTTGTCTTGGCCAGGAAACAATCTTGACCTCAAACCTATCGAAAACTTGTGGCACCGTTTGAAAACTCTTTTCCGAATGAGGTACCCATGAAATAAAAAGGAACTAATTAAGGATATAATTGTTTCCTGTCATCGAGTAATAACTGAGGAAGAGTTTAAAACTATTTTCAGCTCAATGAAACATCGATGTGAAATTATATTAAAGAAAAAAGGCAACCTCACTAAGATCTGATAACTCACTGCTATCATCCGTATCTAATGTATATCGACAGTTATTACAGAATAATTTTTTAAGTGTTTCAAATATTTGAATTTTGTTTTTTGTACTGAATGTAGTATTGAATTCCCTTTAAAATTATATAAAATATTTAGCATTTTGTGCAACATAAAATTTTCTATAAGCATACAAACATAACAAACCTAACAATTTAAAAAAGTGTCCGCAATGTTGGCCACCACTGTATGATGATAAATGCCTCAAAGCAGGCTTTCCCGTTTATGTGACTCTAAAAGCCCCAAAGTAGGCTTTCCCACTTAAGTGACTAATACGCCTGAAAAATGGCTTTACCCATTGTAGTGACAATGATTCCTTAAAGAGGCTTTAATCGGTGTAAGTATGTATGTCTATTGAGGGCTCTTTCGACTGTGAAATATGGACATCGTACAACTACGAATGAGAGAGAGATTACGATATGGAGTTTGTGGCATGGAAGGCGTGGATGAGAAATCTCATAAAGAAACTGATGAAAGAGGCGAATTACTTGAATCTGAGAATCTCCTAATGAAGCATATCTGTTTTAGTAAAATATATTCTAATAGTACATCGTATATTTTAACTCAATAGTGTATACCAAAACAATAGTGAAAATTTATAATAGCGCCCTTTTTATACTTACAAAATAAAACGCTTAGGCCTTCAGTTTTGTGTGTTTCTTTTTTGATTCCTTAATACTGTTACGTTAATCGGGGTTCGAGGATTTTATGCAAAACAGTCACAAAGAAAAATAACAGTTCTTTAAGAGCGATGCAAATTTATTATCTCGGAAATCCAATTCTTTAAATACAGAATTCCGCAGCAATATTAACAGAATAAATCTCCGAAGGTCTTCACACCTTCAACAGCAATCACAATTATCAGTGTTTAAAATACACGTATGTAAAAGATTATTCACAAGCACAGCCGAGCTAATCGGTAATCAAAACAATGCTCACTAATCGCTGGTTGAATCAAGACTGACTGGTTGTGGCTAGCACCGCTCTATTTATAAACCCGGCGGAAACTTCCAGAAATATCCACATGCGTCATAGAGCGTGAAATTAGTAGAGCAATCCACTAATTTCTAAAAGAATCCAGAGGGTCCCAAACTCGCCAACATGGTCGTCAATGACGCCAAATTAGTCGCCAACTCGGTAGCCAAAAATGATACCAACTTGGCTCTATCGCCAAAATTTCACCAAGTTCTCATTGAATCGCCACTATAGCGTAAGGGACGGCGTTTGCTTGTGAATAGTACAATTTTAAAATAAAATAAATATAACATAGAGTAATATAAATGCATTACACATCCAAGTACAAATTATTTACACAAAATTCGTAACAATACTTGGATAGTTTAATAGAATTGTAAATTCAAACTTAGCATTACGCACGCTCACACACACATTCTATGTACCGTAAAATCCGGCGTATAACACGCACTTTTAAGACAAAAAGTAAGATCGAAATTTACGGGTGTGTGCGCTATACACCGGGTATAAAAATGATAGATTTAAAAATGAAAAAAAGATGAGCATAGAAAAAAATTAGAATTCTACATATATCAAACTGATAGGGTTTTTTTTTTTTTCCCTTAAAGAAATGGCATTTCTTATGATTTTAAAGGGTTGTATTTCTAGTAGTACACTATTTTTTCAAAAGCTTGGAATAATACCTCGAATAAAGGACTTCAAAACGTAAGAGTTGCATACGCACGTTTCAGGTTTCTTCATAAAAAAGGGGGTGCGCGTTATACGGCAAATAAATTTAAAAATTAAAAATTGCAGCTCTAAAGTATAGGTGCGCGTTATACGCCGGATTTTATGGTATATATAAAAATGGGATATAATGTTTAATTTAAGATAGTTTTTATGTTAATAAAATTTTCAGCTCTATTGTGTGAAAAGGGAAAAGTATTTTTTAGTTTTTATTAATTAAAATTACTCGTATTAGCTTAGTATATCTGGTTTTCTTTTATAGTGTGACTTTAATATAATTCTCCCTATTCTGCTACAAGATTCTCCTTTGTACATATGCAGACGTTGGACTTTCGTCTTTTTTTATAACATCATTGTCTTACCTCTGCTTACTTTGTCGTGTACAAATCAGAAAAACATGTTAGTTCAGTGCTTCTCAAACTTTTAATATATACAACCCATTATTCAACCATAATTTTTATCACGCCCCTCCACACAAATAATAATGTATTGAATTCGATAATACTATACTTTGACACTAATGCTACAATACGATTTTTTTTCTTCAATTCTACCAGCGTGTATAAACGTCTCGCTCAGCTAATGCGTTAATTGCCCCGGGCGTATATATACGTCTTTCCAAAGTACGATATTTCTGTGCCCTGCTATCCATAAAATTATTCCGAAGGCTTTGGAATGCAATAAAAGGATCTTCACAGTCTTTATTAATACCTTTTCTTCCACCCCTAGACTTCACATACGCTCACCTACGTGTAAAATGGTTGCATTAGGAAGCGAATCGCGTAACTTTTAATCGGCAGTTAAGGAATTAATTATAAACCGTACAAAAATTATAGAGATAAGGGTTAATTTTTGTATAAAATTTTATATATGACAAGCCCAAGGGAAAACTGGTAATTATTCATTTGTTCTTAACCTAGTATTGTTAAATTAATTATAAAATATATTGTGCAATATTGATACATTAATAACTGTATTATATTAGTGCATTTATTAATTTTATTTTTTATGTCAGAATGTATTTTTTTATTTACTTTCAGTAAACTAATAGCTTTTTTTAAAAATACTCTTTTATTTTCGATCTTTCAGTATGCTCGCGCCCCCTGATAGAGTTATCCTGCCCCCTTAAGGGGGCGCGCCCCACAGTTTGAGAAAAGCTGGTTTAGTTCCATTACATTGCCAGGTTTTCTATTAAAAGTAATAAGAGTTATACATAAAACGAATATATTTAATTAATTAAAAAAAAAAAATACTGAAATACAAATTGCTCGTATATTACCTTCGATTCATTTGGATTTTCCTCGTCCTGTTTTAAACTTTGATGCGTTAAATAAACAAGGTTGAGTTTGCTAGACAAAGCAGTGCACACCAACTTTCTGTCTAGAGTGGGAGGACCGAGCACGTAAACTTTCGGAACTGAAAAAAAAATAATATAATTATCAAAAAAAATTAAGTGAATTGAGAAAATTAATGAGCTTAATTCATGACGGTCACATGATAAAGATAAACACGTATTTTCCATTGATTTCAAAATAGACATTAAACTAATTGCATTTGTTCTATCTGTAAAACTAAGGTATCATTTCAAATTTCGTAATTGGATAAAGATGTTCAAATATTATATATGTAAAAAAATTTTTAATATTTTAAAATTCATAAAAATTCTTATTTTATACATGTATTTCTAAATAAAATGCAATTTACATACCTATATAGGTTATTATTGTTCACAAATATGAACTTTTTTTAAGAGAAAGTTTCTGCAAAGAGCAAAAGCTGGCAACAAAGAAGCGCATGAACTGGTTAGCTGGAAACACACGATTTTTTTTACCGTGTGACTATGACGTCACATGAATTTTTAAACTGATTGGCTGAAAACACGTGGCTGTCGTTACCATGTGATTAAAAAAAATGACATCACATGAATTTAGCCCAATGAACTTAAAATTAGAATAAACTAATTATACTGTAGACCAGGGATGGAGAACCTTTCTGGAATAACGTGCCATTTTTTCTAAGGATGTGTTCAATGAGGTACAGAAGTGCTGACAAAACATTTTGACTTGTGATTATTGGAAAAATAACACAAAACTAAATACTAACAACTCAAGACTCTTTATTTACTACGAAACAAATACATTTTGCACTGTATAGTAGTAAATGTTTTAGTTATAAGTGTAATTCAAATTAAATTAATATTAGTGCGACCTCTGTTGTGTTGCATATTAGATGACAAATAAAACTTATGTTAGGATTACTTTTAGTAGAATGCATTCTGAATTAGAGTTATCTGCCAAACCGTTTCTGAACGAGTCTCCAATGTTTTTCCTCTCTGACTTGTAGGCATAGGTAGATGAAAATTTGATTAAAATATAGCGTAAGCTAGCTTTTGTAAACAGTTAAATGTGTCTGGAATCGAATTCCATATTTCCAAAATTTCGTTAATGGCATTTTTACTTATATTGCTCGTTAACCTTTCTGTTGTAGTTCATTCCAACTTTTTTCTTCTTTCAATACATTTTTGAATCCATGTTGAACTAGAATGGAAACCAATCAGTTGTATTAAAAGTTCTCCAATTTCCAAATAATCGAATTGGGACCAGTTCAGTTTATCAAATGAAATCACATTAGAGTACATAGTAAACTTGAGCATTTCCGACAATTCTTTGAACTGTGAAAATCGCACTGAAAATTTATGATTGAAAAATTAATTACGGAAATAAATTCTTCAATAATTTTTCTTCGTCTGATATTTCTCATGTACATCTAATATTTCATTGTGAACTTTGTTATTTTGAACTAAAACACAAACCATTTCGATCGGTGACGTGCCCAAAATATTGTGTCGCATACCATCAATGGCACGCGTGCCATGGGTTCGCCATCCCTGCTGTAGATTGTACATTAAGTTTTGATCGTCCATTGACAGCAGATTATTGCAAAAATACACTTAAGGGCTCTCAGGACCCTTAACAGATATGCGTGCACTCGCGAAAAAACATCCTTCTTCAAACCAATGTAACTTAGCAATAAAACAAAACAATAATTTGAAATTTTTACCACATGATAATCATATATATTTACAACGTTTCTCAAATTATCTGAGAATTTGAGAAAAAAGTGAAAAATTTATAAAGGAATAAAAATTGGACAATTTTTCAAAAATATGAAAATCAATATTTTACACCACGCAGATTCTAAAGTACGAAATGGATCAAAATTTACAAAATTAATTTTACATGGTATAAAAATGTTTACTTTGAAGTTATGCTAACTTTTAAGAAATTTAGAGGAAAAAAAAATTTTTAAATACAATTATAACGAAAATGTTTAATTTTTAAGAAAAAAAAAAAATTCAAATAAAAAAAATTTTTTATTTTTTTTTTTTTTTTTTTAATTGTTGTATAAGTTATGAAGAGCCTTATTTTGAACACGTGTATAAAATTTCAAATTGTGATATTATAAAGAGTTTCTGAGAAATCCTGCGCGGAAGCTAAAATTTTTTGTTTTGCGAAAAACGAAGTTAAAGATAAGAAAGAGATAGGGTTTTCGTTTAAATTTCACTACTTATTTCTCAATAACTTCGTAAAAGTTTTCCCTGTATCAACACAATTTTGGTACCAAAATGCTCAGAAATATTAAGGCTTTAACATATATTTTTTTTTTCAAAAAAATTTTAAATTTTGCAATTTAAGAGTCGTGTGAGCCCTTAAATTTCTTTATTAAAAATTTAGAGTCGATTTTCCAAGCCTATGATCGCAGGGAAAAAAGATGCACAAAAAATTATCCTACTTCCTTTTCTTCTTCGATACTAAATATACTTTTGAGATATATTACGTCTCTTACAGAGATATTTTTTTTTACATAAAAACAACCGGTTAATTCAAAAATAAGGGAACCAATTTTTTGAGCATTATAAATTTTTATTGATTAAAGTTATTTACATGAAATTTTCAATGCAGCTTCATTTAGCATAGTACACTTTACGTAAGCGTTTAGGCCAAGCCAAAGGAGCTTTTTCAAACATTTTTGGGAGAATTTTTCTTACTTCCTCTTTGGTTGCTTTGTGAAGCCTCTCTGAAGTGCTCTTACTTTACATCTATTTAATTGTTTGTTTGTTTGTTTTTTTAGTATACCCATTAAAAATATTTGCAAGGATCAAAGTCAGGAGTGACGATAGCTGATTCTCAGATGGAAGCAATTTTTTTTTTATCTTTCAGCCATTTTATACTTGATTTTGTGGTATGACTTGGTACAGAATCTTGGTAAAATAAAAACTTTCCTCGAAGGTAAAGACGTTTACTTTCTTTGATCATGTGCTTCAAAACTATTTTTTAGTATCAGTAGCACTATGTAGCATCAATTTTAGCCTTTGGTTCTCCACAAAAGGGTTTTTTTAAGCCTTGAGAAGACATTTCCATCCGTAACACAACACCTGACGACCAACTTGCCTTTTGCAAAACAGCTGCGTCTTTGCGACGCTTTTCACATGAAATATGTTGTTTCTTCGTTTCAGCAGTTGTAGAGGACAGATGAAACAATGCTTCATCTGAAGTTATCCATGTTTTGTATCTACATTTGCGTAACATTAAATATAGAGAACAAGAGCGTTTTCTTGGTTTTATACGGTATTTGCAAACTTTTGATGACAGACTGCTTCATTCAATTTCAAAAAGCCAATTTTCTTTACCTGACAACAAAATATCGACTGCGATACCTGTAGTTCCTTTGCCAAAGTTCTTTGAGGCAGAGGATTTTCTACACGATATGTCTTTTCAACTTCTTTTATTTATTTTTTTTCATTAAAGACTTCCTTTCATTCACATTTCTTTCCTGGAACTTTTGATTGTCAGCTGAATTTTATTTCTTTTCTAAGTTCAGATGGTAATACATAAGAAAAATATATTTTCTGATTTTTAAATGTTTTGTTTATAACAGAATTTGAGCAACCATCCTTCAAAAGCTTTGAAATGTCGTCTAGGTTTCGATGATCTAATTTCGATACCATAATTTACTCCCACTAATAAAAATAGTTAGATTAGTAATTTAAATATTTCAATTTTAAGATAAAACCGGTATTTTGAATCAACCGGTACTTTTGAACGTAAAAGCAAACTCTCTTTTTGAACGATCCAAACCGTAAAAATACTACTTCAAACAATGGAAGAAGTTGAATAATCTTACTCATGCATCGCAAACTACCTCATAACCTTCATTTTTTTTTAACTTGAACATTGAGATGGATTTTTCTCTGTTCCTTCTTTTATACTATGTATTTTATGAAAATAAACATTTTTAAAGATTAACTCTATCATAAATTATGGTATTATATCATCTTCTATATATTTTAATCACAATTGTCTCAAGAACTTTCTTTGATGTATAAAGGGAAAATTTTAGACTATATGTAATCAAAATCTATTTAATGCAAAAACATTATAATATTTCGAATCTGAAACATTCCATGTGTAGTTTTTTTCCCTCTTCTAACTCAAATTAATACATATCGACATTGAAATTTGTTAAAAGTGATTGTTAGGGATTTTTAATTAATTTCCGATTCACGTTCTTAAATAATTCACTTAGTTACGGCATCAATGTATGACATCAAGCTTCCTCTCAAAACAAACTAATAAATAAATAGGAGATTATACTCTTCCTGAAGTGTTTGAATATTTATATAACAAGTTCACATCTGCATATAATACGATGAATATTTTTAAGACCAATTTTTTAATATAGGAAATATTTAAGGAATAGGAAACCTAGAAATATCTAATATTTGAACACGTGAAAAGAAGGAATTTTCTCAAATACTTCCCCACGCATTTATCTGTTAGAATAGGCGTTTTAAATCGTGATATTTGAGAACAGAAAGATTATCACTGATTTCGGAAACTTGTTATTTGTAAAAATTATTATCTGACTATTCGAATAAGATTTTTGTTTAAGTATGATTCGACAGCAGATTGCTTAATATAAAAAAAATAAAAGGAATTCATTTATTTAGCTATTATGTTTAATATTTCAAACCAAATAACATTTAAAGGCAAAACTACTTGTATACTTTTCCAAATAATAATTTAGAAAAAGTTTCTTCAATTCCTAATAATATAGTTCCCTCTCTCCTTATGTATATATATATATATATATATATATATGCATCATGTTCAAATTTTTAATTGTTAATAAAATACTTTCTATCCATCCACTCAAGTTCTAATACATTTCTTTAAACTTGTAGTGGATGACACTTGATGTTAATACAGTTTTTTTCAAATATTTTAGTTCATTAATTTAATTAAAAAATTAATAAATAATAACAAGCAAAAATAACAGTCCAGCAGCAAAGATAGAAAGAAAAATCGTTCGTTGTGTCCCTGTAGCGTAATGAATAGCGCGTTGGACTTCTAATCCAAAGGTCAAGGTTTCGAATCTTACCTGGAGTGGCTTAATTTCTGAGAACGTAATTTCTCTTTTTTACCGTACTGGGTTTTTTTTTAGAATAACTAAATTTAATTAATGAATAAATAGTAACAAAAACAAACAGAAATAGTCCAACACTCTATTAAAAGGATAATGGAAAATTGAAAGTAAAATCACTTTCTATTTTGTCACTTAATACTGTGATTCTGTGTCCTATGTATATGCACATTTATATTAATTGTAACTATTGAATAAAATGCAACTAAAATAAAAAATTTCTTTGTTGACCTAAGTAGAAATTAACTTAATTTTTTTTATATTACTTGTTTTTTTAAATATGCTATTATTAATTTATTCTGTTTTGTCTGCATATTGCGCAAACAGTACAAAAAAATATACTTAATTTTAATTGCTAATATGGCTCTATATCACATCATTTTTTTCCCCTCTTTTAAATTTAAATTTCTGGAAAACATTTTTTTGATATAATTAAGTTATCTTAATAATTTTTTACAATTAATAAATAAACCTTTTCTATTCCTATAATACATCCCTCTTCCTTATTTTGTGTATTTTAGACCGAAATAGACGAGCAAATTCAAAGTTGGACTATACACAGGTTAAAAAATATTTCAGTGAAAAATAAAAAAAGCATACCATCATAAACAGCAGATTTCATGATGAGATCGTAAAGAAAATCAATAGGTTTCTCTGGTCGATCTATGGTGAGGCGCTCCAACAGGGTCTGAAACAAAGGAATTTTATTGTGGCTTTAGAAGAAAATCTTCATTTACAATTTCGATTAATAAAAATTCCCCACCGTAGCTCTTTTGGACTTGTTCTTCTGTAACATTATTCCTTTTAATAAATTTGCTTTCGCATGGTTCTTCGCTGTCTTCAAATTCCCTGTATCAAACGATTAATTTGTGTTCGAAAGTTCGAAAAAAAAAATTTTAATCACGTGACGGAGATAATGCAGCATTTCCTCTCTTCCTTTTTCTCGTGAGTGAATGAATATTAAAGTTAGCTACACGAGGGCTTTTGGCAACAGACCTCGTCATTTTCAACCATGGTCAAGTGACGAGGACGACTCCCAAGCTGGCACCCCTTCTCCAAACTACCACACCACACCAACGGGAGGACGTTTGAGCTCTCGACAGATTTAACATGCATCTCCCCCCCTACACGGCGGGTCTTTAGTGGTACTGGGCTCGAACGCGTGACTGCCAGCCATGATCCGATACCTTGACCAATGGGCTACCGCAGCCCCCATTTTTTTTCTTGTGATTGAGAGTTATATTAACGTCGCACAATAAAGCAACACGAGGGCTGTTGGTGCAATACTCAAGGGAACCGAACTCACCCGACAGAGGTTTAGAGCTACAAAACGATCCCCCCGGGAAACAACCACCTGCGTTCAAACTTTATTGAGCAAAATCATGGTTTACATTTTATGCAGTAGCACACATTAAATTTACGTATTACAAATTAAAGGTAAGTGGAACAAAATACATATGTTATATTGCAAGGTACACAATTGAGAATATAAAGGGTAAGAGAAGGATAAAGAATATACATTATTCAAGCATTCTTGCAACTACATCAATATAAATATAAAATACAAATGCACCGTACAAAAAAGAAGGACAAAAAGCAGAAAACATTTGGGAAAGGAGGGAGGACTCCGCATTTAATCACATAAGAGTACCGATCCAATCCCACCTAAAGAATTTGATCCCGGATTGAAGAGGCAATTTTACTACATGATTTTAGATTAGAGTAAATGAAAGGATTTCTAATGATAGATTGGAACCAGGCTTTTATTAGCACTTTGAGATGGAAAGACCAAATGGAAATCCTTAGTCATAGGACATGCGAACACTTAATTCCTAAGATGCAAGTTTTGGTGATTTCGATTGCAAGCACATTGAATATTAAATAACAACAAATTTTGGCCATCATACATCTCCATGAAATTTACAAAACCACTTTAAGGTTATTTAACAGCAAAGAGTGAAATGTACGAAAATATGTAAGTATACTGCTTATGTAGTTGTAGTCGAGAATGACAAAGTGCACAGGCAGAAACAACGATAAAAAAATTTACGTCTTAAGCTTCTTTAATATACAACTAAAGGCAATTCTCTCTTCTAGGAAGCAATACGATGGTCAAATCTTAGTTTTGTTCTCATCTTTTTCGAAGCAGAAAAAAAAATGGGGCCAAATTAGCAGTTCCAATACAATGTCGACGGGGTAGCTGAGCAATTATGATGACGAAATCGTGGTCGGTATTATTTATGTCGAGTGTTGGCTTCGAGTTCTGCCCTTATAAAGACCCGCCACGTGGAAAGGCTGCTGCAGGCTCAAAGTTTTCCCATTGACGAGGAGTGAAAGTTTGTTGAGTAGGGTGCCAGATCAGGAGTCACTCTTGTCACTTGACTGAGGTGGAATATTACGAGGTCTGATGCTAATAACCCTAATGCAGTTTCTGAGTGTGACTCTAATAAACACCCAGACAATCACTCTGTTCAATAGTTCACTAAATATTAGCAATAAAAAAGGATATGCACTAAAGCAGGGTCCACAAACTATCCAATTCACTATCTATTGATGTAGCGTTCGCTTACATACATATATATTAAGACACTGGCCAATGAATTAAAAACCTTAGATCAATATTATATTGAACTGCCTTTTACACAGATAACTGCTCTGATTCGTTTGGGCATCCAGTCTGCATGATTCTGGAGTTCATTTACGTCCAGAGAATACCATGCATTGGGGTTGAGTAGCTTTTTAGTTCTTGTAAATTAGATGGAATAAGTCCAGTGGCTGAGTGGTTTGTGCATCGCGCTTCTACACCACAGGTCCGAGGTCCAAACCCCGAGCTGGGCAAGGTTGACGCAGCCGTTCATCCCTTCTGCAGTGGGTCGATGAATGAACACCAAGCTTGCTTGGGGACTTAACACTGGGGGTTTTCACGTCAGACTGACCAGCTAACCGAGCCCATGCACCTCAGGTCGCGTATACTGAGTTGGGCACAGTAGGCCTTGGCCCTTATGGGCTGTTGCGCCACTGAGTTAAGTTAAATTAGGAGGAAGAGGAGAGTCTATCGGAGGCGTTTATCTACCATATCCCACACATTTTCTGTGGTGTTAAAATCCAGCTATGCAGTGGCCAGGGAAGATATTGGAAGTCAAACTGATGTTCAGCGAACCAATTTTGAACATTTCTGGTACGATATATTGTTGCATTATCGACCATTAAATATCCGTCACCATCAGGGAAAAAATGCAATATTGCAGGGTGATGCACTTGATCTGCCAGTATATCTAGGTACCCCATGGCTGTTTGTTTACTCTCAAGGAACACCAGGGCACCACTTCCGTGCCAAAAGAACGTAACCCCTATCATATACTCCCACTATACACTTGCACAGTGCGAGTAAGGCAAGAGAGATTCATGGCTGCGTGGGGTTCTCACCAAATTCGATGCCTTCCATCACTGCAAAATAAGGTGTAGTGTGATTCATCCAATCACGTAACCCGTTTCCAATTCTCAGATGTCCAATGTCTTCTTTCCCAACATCACTGCAAACGAATTTTTGCATTTCGGGCAGAAATGAATGGTTTTCTCACAGAGGCACCCGACTATGCATTCATATCTTCTGCACCTCTATGTGCATGGTTCGAGGTGAAATCTGTTAAAAAGGGCCTTGATAAACTTTTGTTAATTGAAGCACAGTAGAGTCCCTGTCCTGCAGTACAATTCTTCCGAGACAACCCCAATCACACTCTTGGAAAACTGTGCTCGAACTCTGGTTACGTCTTCCAGAGAAGCACTGTGGGTTCCAATTCCAACTTTTGAAAACCTTTGATGTGGCTGCTTTTGAGAACCCTGTGAGATTTGTAGTCTTTGAAATCAATGCCCTTGCTAAACGGGTACCAACAATAAGCTCTTTTTCAAATGGTGAAAGATCTGTCGTTTTTCCCATTTTATTTCGTTCATAGTGAAAAGCACTTTTACATCTTACTTTACTAGCATTCTATCCACGTGTAGCCCACGTCGTAAAAAAATTGTTTACTTCATCTCTAACACACATTCAAAAGCAAATCTCAAAGGTTTCTAATTCACTGGTCAGTGTGTGTACAATTATATAAACTGCTGTTTGTAAAAAATGTAACACCATGAAGGAATCATCAGAATTAAATGAAATTTAATGCACAAACGACTTGTATTAGTACAAATAAATGATGAAATTTTCAAAGCAAAAAGCAATATTAAGAGTCCGAAATCAGTATTTGGTGTAGCCACCACGTGCTGCAATAGGTGCTGCTATACGACGTGGCATGGAGTCAAACAGATTTTGAATATCTGCTTATGAAAGAGAATTCTATATTTCTTGTATGCTCAGCAAAAGTTCGTCTTTTGAAGCTGCAGGACGCGGATCACGAGCCAGCCTCCGACCAACCAAATACCACACGTGCTCAATAGGCGACATATCCGGCCAATAAGCAGGCCAAGGAAGAAGTTGCATGTGTTGGGCAGAACAGAAGTCTTGAGTAGTCTTTGCAACATGTGGGCGTGCATTATCCTGCTGAAAGATAGCTCCAGGGATGCCTTAAATGAAGGGAATGACTTCGGGCTGTAGCACTTCACGGACATACCTATTGCTATTGAAATTACCCTCAATTTGTAGCAAATTGAATTGTCCATGATACGAAATCGCACCCCAAACCATAACTCGGGTTTTTAGGCCGCTATGTCGTTCGATAGTGCACTCTGAAAGGCAGCATTCACCAGCATAGCGTCTAACACGAGTACGGCCATCATGGTCCCACAAATTGAAGCGTGATTCATCTGAAAAGACAACTTGGTGCCAATCATCCTTGCACGCAATCCAGGGTGCAGCAGACGTCGACGAAATGATGAAGCCGACATTAGTACACCTGTAGCAGTAGACCAACGTGCTGCCAACTGCCAGGAAGAAGCTGTACGGTCATTCACCGCCATGCAGAGCAGGTATCAATCGTCGCGCGCTGACGTCACATTCCGTCGTCCACTGAGAGTTTCGAGTTGTTCGGTGATCGTTGGTCCACTGCTTTCAAACTCGCATCACTGGGGAACTGTTCCACTGCCCACGAGCTCCTATTGCGCGATAGGAAAATCCTCCTTCTCGAAGGCCGATAATCCTCCCCCGTTCGTAAGTTGTTGGAATTTCTCCTTACATCGTCTTGGAAGCATACTTAGGTCTCACTAAACGTTCGCCACTAACAAATAATCATTAATTATTTTCAACGTCAGCATCAGTTCAGAGGGTGCTGCGTACGCCACGCATGCGCAGTGTCTCTGAAATTTTGCTATTTTACGTAACATCCTATAATTGATATTTGCTGCAAAATTCATTTAATTCTGATGACTCCTTCATGTTGTTGCATTTTTCACAAACAGCAGTGTATTATTTTCATACTGTTTTTCTGAAGTACAATACAATAAAATTGACTAACTAATGTTTATAATTAATTGTATTAGCAATGTTCGTTTTAGAGATCTTTTTCAGGGTATATCATCAAATAATTAAAATGAAGGAGAAAAAACATGATTAAATGAAATTGTTTAGACAATGGCTATAGAGCTACTAGAAAATGACTGTTTCCTTATTAATTTCAAATGAGATTTTCCTTTAATTCTTTAAGGAAAAATGATGTAAGAACAATATAAAATTCTGTAAACCTTGTTTAGGTTAAAAATCAATCCATTTTATTTGTAAATGAATTTTGAAATAGCATCAGTTCTCAATTAATTGTTCATTACATCGACTTTTTCAGCCAAATTATACTAATATTTAATTAAAAAAAAAAAAAAAATAGCAAAATCTCTTGCAAAAATGCATTTACAGAATTTTCAATATTTATTAATCAATTAGAAAAGAAAACAATAATTTAACAAAAAAATCTGTTAAAATGGTACAGGCCAACATAAGCAAAAAATTAGTTGATGGAAAGATTTATTTAGATAAAAAGAGATGGTTGATATAGCACAGATTTGAAGACAGTTTTGAAACGATGAAAATATTTTAAATAATTTAAAAGCAATTCTTTATTTTCTATTAAATTCATTTTCGCTTTTAAAATTTGTTAAGTTCATTTAGTTTAAATGACTAGTGTTTTAAAGAATTGTTCCTATCATGAAATTTTGTTCTACTAAGTATTAGTTTTCATCCAAACTATTTCAGATAATCAAAAAAAAATTCACAAACTCAATTTCACACCTATGGCCTCTCCAAATCGAAAACTATACCATTTGCATCGCGACTACTTTTAAGTATTTGGATTACGTGCGTGTAAGAATAGGCTGTTCAGCACATACGTACTTGAAACATTTGCAAAATTTTCTTATTTTCCGCATAAGCAAAAAGTTCTTTCGGAAACTTATGAGGTCTGCAGGTTGCATCCATTTTTATTTATAATTTGAAAGCATCAGCATTAAAATAAAGATAAATCAAAATGAATTGCCATTTCATCAAAGAATAATATTTTTTTTTCTAGTTAGATAAAATGTGGTTAGAATTTCTGTCTACACAGAATTAACTAATCTATCAAAATATAAAAGGACAGAGTCTACCAACATTCGAGACACAGTAACAAATTTTATTCGACATATTTTTAAAATACGGATACATAAATAATTTTTCTTTTTTTCATAAGTTATAAAATAAACAAATTTTAAATGTCTCGTGCAACGTCCAGAGAACATTTTTTTGAGCAGACAATCATAAAACTGAAACTATTCAAAGTATAATTTTTAATGAATAAAAACAATTCTTGCAGATATTGGCAACTAAAAAAAATTTCTTATTCAATTTATTGAACAAAATTCTACGGTATAGAATTCGCGATTAAGAATTTATTGGGAATAAAAGATTTTTTTAAGTAGCTATATATTTGTAGAATACAAAATTATCGTGCATGTATATTAAGGGTAGAGTTTTTGAGTTTCTAGTTATCTTATGAAATTTATATTCAAGAATTGTGAGAAAAAGTCTATCCACACACATACATCTAAGCCATGATAATTTTTTCATTCTTCATTTTCATTTCCAGAATTTGCGATACTTTGAAATTATTCGATACTAGATATCATAGAAAGGCAATTAATGCACCTAAATTTTGTTTCTATTCCGTAATTTAAAAAAAAATAATAATAAATAAATTTTTTAAAAGCAGTTTTTAGAATTTTAAATTTTTCTCCAATCATAACAAAATGCTACTTCCAAACGAGTGTGTATGTGTACGTAATTTTGTCATGAAAATCGCAAGTGGGGATGCAAAATGTAAAAAAAAAATATTAACTGATTCAAGTTTCTCCCATGTTTATGCATTCAGGTTCTTCACTGTAACATATATAAATATAATTTCACGGCTGAAATCTTGTAAAAGAATAGCAACCTCTATCTGTTATAAAATGTTATTGAATATTATTTTAGTTGAAAACTAATGCAGTTTGAAGAACGTTCTGTAGCAATTTAATCAAAACTACAGCAGCAGTAATACGAGAAATGAATTACAATTACATCGACTTTCATTTTGCTTTAGAATTCGAAAAAATTGGAATTAAAAACAAAAAATATTTAAAACATAATTTAAAGGGAAGAGAGATTATGTGATTGAAAAAAGTTGCTGCACTCAAAAATTCTTAAAAAGGAACAAAAAATCACAATCAGGTTATATTGAACCCAGTTGGAAAAGGTGATTTTACAATGCAAAGTTGTTAAAAAGTCTTTCAAAAATACCACCCTGATTAATAATGAAAAATCGATTGATTGGCGAATAATTTTGCATATACTGCCTTTCAAAAATTATATGAAACTAACACTTCTTTAAATATCTCATGTAGTAGTAAATACGTAAAAAAGCCAAACGTACATAAACAAGATCAAATTGATAATCCATCAAAAATTAAACAAACAAAAAATATTAAAATTTGGAAATAGTTTTTACACCCAAAAAATAAATAAATAACCATAAGTGTAATTTCAATTTAAAGATCGAAAACACACACACACAGTTGAAAGAAAATATCTTAATTTGGTTAGAATTAAAATCACCATAAATCTGCAGGGGAACTATTTGGGGACGAACTTTGATATTTTGACTGACTAACATAGTGCCTCGAAGCTACACGAGGATACTCTTGGCGATTTTGAACCATGGAGGAAGACACCAGAGCTAGAAACACTCTAAATTTTCCCATTACGCCAACTTGGAATCCGAAAAGGTTTATTGTGCTTCACCTACTCTTACAAGATAATTTTTCAGTGCTATCATGTCTTAACTGAAACATAGCCATCTCTGAGCTCACAGCCATGATCAACTGGCTACCACACCTAAATAGGATTTTGAGATTAAGTTCCATTTAACATTCACAGACACTGTTCCGCTGGAATTATCTTTGGACAGAATCAATTCCTGACTTGAACATCATGATTGAAATTCCGAGGGTACAGTGTAGGCTAGTTTAATTAAACCTTAATAAGAATGGGGGCCTTAAACGTGAAGAATTTTTAATTGAAGGCAATACGGCGAATTAGATATACAGGGTGTCTACAAATATAAGTTGGGTAAAAAGAATAATTTATTGCATGTAATTTACATGAAAAAAGTGAAAGTACAAATTGTTGTATAAGATAGAGAAATAGTCCAAGTTGAATATTATTATAAAGGTTTGATGTGGCTTCCTTTCGTAACTTTGCAAATGTCCTACTGGTAAATCAGTTCTTGCCACAGATATGTCAGCATGCTTCCACCGATCAAATTAATTACAGCGTAGATTCTTGATTTTAGTTCAGGAATGAATGTAGAGAATCACGGAGTGTACACTTGATCCTTTACAGCAGTGGTCTTCAAACTTTTTCGACTCCCGAAACCCTTGAAGCTATACAATGTTTTCGTGGAACCCCATTCGACACTTAGAAAAATATATATCATGATATAATATATAAAGTAAATCAACATGTTATTAGATACTTTATGTAAAGGCAGTTAAAAAAAAGCATAGTTTTTTTTTATATAATTTTAATATAATTTACTCTTAATATTAATTTGTAATCCAAAAGTGTGCCACCAATGCACTATATTTAGTAACTGGGGGATATATGGTATATATAGATGGATATATATCTTTCTACACACACTGTCAAAGTCTAGGTCTATTGAAATCCTCTGCAGTCGCATTTCATTTTTTATATTTTACTTTTGTAGCCACATACGCTGAGAAATATTTCTTACTTAAATACATTGTTCTGAATGGCATCAAGATGTTTATAGCTGGGGGAGAAATCTCCTGTGTATTCTAGATCATTTTGCAACCTAAAATTTAGGAGCTGTTCCTGTTTAAATTTAAGATTTTAACGTCGAATCTGTTGATATGTCGATATATTATTCCCTCTCGTTCATTATTGTTTTTCCCACAAAAATGAAAAAAGTGCCTTCTGAATGTTTAGCTTTGAAAATCTTTGTGCTAATGAGTTTAAAACTATTTCGTAGAACCCTGGATAGTAAACCATAAAATATTCACTATCTAGCAGGAAAAACATTTAAAGAAAAAATATTTTAGTATTCTTTTCTAATATTATAATAATAGTTTAAAAAGTATTGTAAAATATTTTTTTTTATGTACAAATAAAAAAAATTCAGTTTTAATGACTGGGATGAGCTTTAGGTACTAGAGGTTTTCAAATTTTTTAAGAGAACGTGAATCAATTTTGTATACATATTTATGATCTTCTTTTCAGTTTTTATTTGCGACTCATGGAGTCACATGGTTCCATGGAACACAGTTAAAAGATCATGGCTTTACAGAATACCATACACTGAAACTCAGAAGTGATCTTGATGGCATTTAAATAATACCTCCACGTCCAATCCAAATAGGTACCTCAACATCGAGGTCAGATGAAAAGTCGTTGTGATAGTGATAAGGTGCGCCATACACACACATATCCTTCTGAAAAATGTAAAACTCCTGGTATTCGATTGACATAAGAACAATCTGTAACATTTCCAGGTAAATAATTCCTTTAGCAGTCTTTTCAGCGAAGAAAAAAAGGCCCAGAAAATTACCTTGGGACAATTCATTTCATGTTTTAGCATGGCATGATTTTCCTACCCTCATATGACACTTAATGCCCTCTATGAATAAACTTAGGATACATTCCTACTAGTCTGACTTCACACGGGTTAATTTCATTTAATATTTCGAAAATTCTTAATGTACGAAATTTCCCAAATAATTTGTAGAAAATTTGTATTAAAAAATACTCCAAAAATCAAAATCAATATAGAAAATCAATCCAAAGAAATAAATGTTAAAAAATTAGCTTACTGAAAGAATTTTTTTTTTCTGACAAGATGATTCAAAATACACTGCTGGCCACCGTAAATGTAACACCCTGAAGGAAGCATGCAAATAACATGAAATTTACAACATGCATTAGCGGAGGGGAGATATGCAAATGATTAGAATTTCAGCGCAAACACATATCAAGCGCGCCTGTGGCGCCACCTCAAAGCGCTATTTAAGGCTCGGAGATTTCGACGACTTCAAGTTCGGCAATTGTGTTTTTCTTGTGGTTTTTTCAAAAAACAATCAGTTATGTCTCGTAGAAAACAGCGATCAGCTTTTGATCAAGTATCCGAGTTCGACAGAGGAAGGATATAGGCCTACCGAGATTGTGGATTATCTTTCAGGGAAATCGGTAATCGTGTTGGACGAAACCAAACTATAATGCGGATATGTGACCGATGGATGCAGGAGGGTACGACGGACCGACGTGGTCGATCGCATCCACCTCAGTGCACCACTTCACGTGAGGACAGGCAAATTGTGCGCATGGCAGTGACGGATAGCTCAGTCACATCACGAACCATAGCACAGCACATTGAGTCTGTAACGCATCATTCAATGTATGCGCGTACCATTCGACGCCGTTTACACTGTCTGCAAGACGTCCATTGCTTGGTCTACCCTTGAAGCAGAACCACAGACGTCTCCACCACCAATGGTGCGATGAAAGAAGGATGTGGGCGGCAGAATGGAATGAAGTTGTCTTAACTGACGAGTGAACACTGTCTTAACTGCAACACCACGACACCGGACTGGACTGGAGACAGCGTGGAGAGAGGATGCTGAACAGCTGCGTTATGCACCGTCACACTGGTCCTTATGGTATAGGGTGGTATTGGATATCACTCTCGCACTCTAGTACGCATTGCCGGTACTTTAAACAGCCAGCGCTACATCTCCGAGGTGTTGGAGCCAGTTATCCTTCCTTACCTTCAGGGCTTGGCCACAACCATATTTCAACAGGATAATGCGCGACCACACGTAGCACGCATTGTCCAAAGGTTCTTCGTCAATCACCAGATTGAATTGCTTCCCTGGTTGGCTCGCTCTCCGGATCTTTCACCGATAGAAAACATGTGGTCCATGGTTGCTCAACGATTGATCCAGATTACACCCCCAGCTGCCACACCAGATCAACTTTGGCAACGTGTGGAAGCTGCTTGGTCTGCTGTACCCCAAGAACACATCCAAAGTCTCTTTGAATCAATGCCGAGGCGTGTGGCAGCGGTGATCTCCAACAATGGCGGCTACTCTGGCTACTGATTCTGGCAGGAACCACGCTTCACAGAAGTCTATAAATTTAATCATTTGATACTTGGTCAACATATTATCTACAAAATAAATTTTGTTGTGCTATCTCTTGTCTTTCTTGGTGTTGCATTTAAGGTGGCCAGTAGTGTATATTTATATATTTTCTGTGAATCTTGTATCATGTTTTTCCATTTTCTTAAAATTTGAATGATATATCTAATACAAGACAAGTTAAACACTTGTTGTATGAATTCGGTTTATTTGATGGTGAATTTTAAATGCCTTAACAAAAAAGAAAAAAAAAACTTTTGCTTTGAACCTTTAATGACACTAAAAGATTATCATAGATAAAGAGACAGGGTTGGAAATTTATTCCAATATATTAATTTTTTCGGTATGACATAAATATTTTATCTAAATGTATACAGTTTTTAACATTATTATGTGTATTTTTTCACTTTTAATGTATAATTTTCATACGTAATTTTTAATTTTACATAATGATCAATTGCATTTTTTTACAGTACTAAATAGAAAAGAATTTTAATGAACATTTAGTAAACTGTTAACTGTTTTATTCACTGCCATAAGTGAAATTATTTTTAAAATAACTAGGTATATTATCATTACTTATGTATAAAAAATTAATTTGAATTGCTAAGTTAATAAAAAATTTTCATTTGTTATTCCATTAAAAACATAATAGAATAAGCAGCAATAATTTTGAATAACCATCATTAAATTGTAGAAATATTTGTTTCCCACATGACAAGAATAGCTCCCGTAGAGGCAACAATGGCATCGCATAGGGAATAAATTTTTATTGTAAACTGTGGGAAAAAAACAGTGGTTCAGTAAATAAAATGGAAATTACAAATTAACAATCCTTTTATTTAATACAATAAACAAAAACTAAACTTTTAAATTTAAATCTACAATAGACAATCACAAGAAGTTGGAACATGGAATGGAAATACTTCTGATATAAAGTTTACTAAGTAAAGACAATTAAATCACAATACATTTTACTTTTATCTTTTTGGCATGGAATACACTGTTCTCAATCATTAAGGCCCCTTTAAATTTGTTGTTTTCTGTTCCTCAATTCAAATGTAAATAATATATAAGTCATAACTAATCAAAAAATTGTTTGTTATTTATTTATGCATATCAACAAAAAACTTCCAATATATCATAAAGTAATGTTGATAATACTTTGCAACAAAATATATCCAATTTTATAGCAATTTTTATCCAATTTCAAAACATTTAATTTGGCTTTTTAAAACAGAAATTGTTAGTAAAAATTAATTAAAAATACTGTTTAGAAAATATATTAACTTCAAAATTTCATAAATCATATTCATATGGTTTTAAAAATTAATTGAATAACAGTCCCTGAACTTTAATACATTTTAGAAGAAATATAATCATATATAATATGAATTTAAAGGTGGAAAATTCATAACATAAAAGATTTGGTCCACAAATTTAAAAATGAGAATACAATTATGAATTATAAAGAATGCTCAGTAATTCTTTTGAAAAACACACACATACAAAAAAACTTTTCAAATAAAAATTTAGGATAAATTAATATCATGCAACTAATTATAATTTTTGTAATGAGTTTTGCATAATACATGAAATACATGACATAAAAAAGCAAAGTTTAAGAATAGAAATTTTTAAACAATGGAAAAACCATAAAATCTTAAAGTAGAAAGATATTGAGATCAAAATTCATATAAAACACACAAAAAATTTCATCAAAAATATTTATTGCAAAAACATGATAAAAATACAAACTATGAAATGATAACAGAATTGGGGAAAAAAAATTATCTTACAAAAATCAATATATTAGAAGGTACTCAATAAACTATAAGATTTATAATTGTTCACATAACAGTTATTACACACACACATTTCTACACTACAAAAGTAAGGAAACTTTTTTTAAAAAACAGATTGCCAAAAAATTTTAATAAGAAATAATGATTTTCATAGAAATTCTTGGGGAACAGAGACATTCAGTTTTTGAAACCAAGCACATATTCATACCCTGAAATTTACCCCTTTTAAACTTATTAAATATATTCAAGAGCTCCTTTGACAATAGAATACAAATGCAATGGATGTTGTTTTTTTTTACAGGAAATTTATTTCTTCATTCCCATCCAACAGCCCTGTTCGTATCACATATAAAAAAAAGAGTTTTTACAATATCCAGAAATATAAAAACACTACGAAAACTACAGTAGCTGCAGCAGCCAGCTTTGTGTAAGCCGAACTCATGTTTAAGAAGTGGGCATCCTTCTTGTATTTTTCAGAAAGTAGAGAGAGATTACTGGCTTTGGAATCTAACTCTGAAATTTAAGAAAATATTACTTTAAATTATGCAAGTTTCTTTCTAATTTAGAATCTGAAAATTAATACTTTTTAAATATACAACAGTCCTTTATTAAAAAAACTGATAAATTTTATTTCTAAAAAAATTGAAAATAATTTGAATACACAAAAATGATACACTTTTGAAGTGAGTGTTTATTAATGCAAGCACTTTGTAATTTCACTAATGAAAAAGTAATATGGAACCTAGTCCAGTGACAAAGATCACTCTTGAACTGGCATCCCACTCTCCAAACTTCCACACCACATCAAAGTGTAGACTTGGAAGCTCAACAGATTTAATGAGCATCAGCCTCTCTACACTTCAGAATACTATTTTGGAAAACTATTTAACAATTATAATTATTATTACTACTTAATATTACTATATAATAATTATTATTACTACTTAATATTACTATATAATAATTATTATTACTACTTAATATTACTATATAATAATTATTATTACTATTTATTCACTATAAACTAAAATATAAACACAAAATATACTACTTCATGTGAAATTTCTTAACTTTATTTTCTAAAATACTTGAAAAGTTTGTATTGTTCTATATTAAAATAAGAAATTAATAAGAAATAACTCATACTACAAAATACACTTACAAACAAAATTTGTCATTGCCCAAGACTTAAATGTCAATGTAACATGCTTGTAACTGGATAACAATTTTTGTCCATATATTTAGTACTATTTCTATGCATTCTAACAGGCAACGGCCAGGATTCTTTGTTCTCAAAAGAAACAATATAAATTTTCTCCAACAATAAATCTCATCTAGTATTATACAACTGAACTTAAGTACCTGCAACATTTGCATGTAGATCATGATCAGACGGGAGAAATAAATTACTAAAATGGAATTTTTTATACTTAAAGTTATTTTTCTTAATTGTTATATTTTTTGTGACTATCAAAATCTCAAAAAGAAATTCTTTCAAATTAAAAAATTTAAATAGAAAAGGAAACAAAATAGTAAAAAATTACATTGAAATGCATAGATTCATTTTACACTTAAGAGCATTCCCATCATATCTAAAATATGTTTAAATATTTCAATGATGCTAAATACTGAAAGCAAAAGCATGAAAAATTACCAAAACTATAACTAAAATATTAATTATTCTATGATTTAAAAGGAGCAATTGCACTTACCCTGCAATTATGCATATAAAGAACTTTAAAAAAACTTACATACATGTATGCAGGTATTTTAAGAAGGTTTTTCTGCACTTTTTGGTCATCAGGTACAGGGAATAAATTTCTAAGGGCGGCTGATATCAACTCCATATGAAACATCAACAACCATATATTGTCCTTCTCCACTCGATTTATGGTAGTAATTTCGTAAAAGTCAGTATTTAGCAATTAGAATTAGGATGCCCTTTAACTATTTATATTTTGTGCATCATCACCAAAAGTGTTGGGTGATATTTGTGTTTCAGCAAGAACACACTGTAAACATTTATTTATATTTGAGTATATATTTCTGTTCTATACCACTTAACAGTGCCGCAACAACCTGCACTACAGATTCTTGAATTTCAAAATTCTGTTAATATCTTTTTTATAGTTATTTCTATTAAAAAAATCCCTCAATTTAATCACTTTTTCTCACAATTTATCAATCAAGATACCTTATCCCAACTTTCTATTTTATAAATTTAACTCTTTTCAAAACACAGAATGATAAGAAGTATTGAGTTTGTGCCAAAATTTCTATGTTCATGCATTGAATCTACATTTGATTTATTTATACAATATAATTTTAAATGAAAATAAAGCAAAATGAACCATTATTAATTTAAAAAAGTAATCACTGATAATTAACATTAATTCTTGAAGTAAATGTGAATAATTTGAAATGAATAGTAGATACTTTAAAAAAAATATTTATATTTTTAAAATAGTTTCTTACCAGAGAGAGCAGCTCCTCTTTGAAGAACATCATCAATATTTTGAACCATAATTCTTTGCACATCTTGTAATTCTGTATTCAAATGAGTGAGATTGCGTCGAGCACGGTTATCAGAATAGGACTTTTTGGCTTTTTGCATATAAGTATCTGAAATAAAAACCATTGTAAATATATTTGAATTCTAATAAAATTTCAAATTTATAAAGTTAATAGAAGTTACTAGCAAAATTTATTTTTACAAAATTTGTAAAATAAAGTATGAAATGCAAATTAATGCAGTAATGAAGTAATACAAAATAATTACTAAGCAAATATACATGGAAACATTTTTAATTCTAACCTTAAAGTACAAAAGTTATAATTAATATTTTAAAAGACAAGTATGAATATTTCATGCTAATTACAGTATTAACATAACGCAACATATAGAAATAGCCTTTGAAAATGTCTGAATATTCTGTTTTAAATATTATTTATTGTTATTCAGGAAATAAATTATACATATGTATATAACAAAATGTTGTTAAATTTAATCACTGATGTTTTTCAGTGACAATTAAATTAACATAGTTAAGAAAATCAAAAAAGACAATTCTTTTAGTAAATTTCAACAAGAATATTATAATTTACTTCAGCAATGTAAAACATTAAAATATAAATGAACTTTCATAAGCTTTAATATTTTTAAGACAAATAAAAAACAAGTAATGTCTTTAAACATTCATTTATAGCATTTTTCATGGTTATGCTATCCGTTACTGCAAAAATTTATCAAAATAACTATTTTTTCCAAAAAATAATAGAAAAAAATTAAAGTTTTCAATAACCTTCAAATTTTTTCTTTGATTTCCCCCACCTTGTCTAGTGAAGATATTAATCTCAGAGAAAATGTAAAATTGTTTAGATATTGATATTTTAAATCAATAACTGCAGGCAATAATTTAAAAGTCTAATATTTAAATAATTTTTTAATTATTAATTTTGTGATTTTTCAAAACCTTTTACTTATGAAAATATACTCTTGTTTTCAGATTATATTCAGATCAGAATTTTTCCTTTACCTTAATTACTTGTCACTAAAATAACTTTAAAAAAAAAAACTTGCTTTGTGATTATTCCTTAAATTTCTAATTAAATACAAACAATGAGAATCTTCAAATCCTTAATAGCAAGTTAATGTGAGATACCAATATTAATATTTCATGAGGAACATCAAAATATATGCATCTGCAAAATATTCCCAAATAATACAAAATTTAATTACATATTTAAGTTTTTGAAATATTTTAAGTTCATATTATTATTACAAAATATTAATTAGTCTGCAAATTCTAATATTTAAGTTGATTATAAATAACGAATAGTCATTGTTATTTATAACTTCTATGTCTGCAATTATAGCTATCAAAACTATATAAAATAGTAAATTCTATTAAACACACTAAAAATATGCAACTTCTAATACTAAAATAAATAGAAATTTCCTACACAAATGATATAATTTATTCCATTTTATAACACTGACAACAGAATATTCGATACTGTTCAGTTAGCCATGGCCTAACATTACCAAGGCACATTTGGCCAAGTACAAAAAAATATTCATCTATAAAAATTACTTATTGCTAGTTATTACGAATTTTACTGAATTGGTACTGAAAATATGCATCGAATGGTAGTAAATGGTTGTAATTGGCAATATTTCATCTACAGCCAGAACAACATTTGATGATTTATCACCTTGACCCAAATAACTGAACATCAAATATTCTTCTTCCAATTAAAGTGAAAAACATTTCAAATAATATATGATTTGTTCTTTTCTTGATTTAAAAAGCAAGCTGAAAAATAATTTGCTTAAAAATAATGAGAAAATGAACAAATGAAGAAGCAGTAACATGCAATATATTCTAAAAGTAAAATTTGTCATGAAATATATTTTAGCTGTATTAAATTCATGAGCACAAAAATAATGATTTCAAGGGATATACCATAATTATTTGAATCTAAGCTACATTCTGATTTCTCAGCATATTTTTGTGAAAAATTCACAAATGGTATAAAAAGGTTGATTATTCGATATTTACAAAATTTAAAGGGAAAAAAGTCAAATGACAACCAATAAGAGAATAATTTATTTTACCAACATTAAAAAAACTTTTTAATACATACATTAACCTGTAATTGCTCTAACCATCAGTATCATGTTCAATGGGGGCGCGCCCCGGGGGGGGGGTTTGTCCACCTTTGATTCTAAGCTGCACCCCATTTTCAGTAGCATTAACATAGGAAAAAAGTGCAGCTTAGATCTGAATAAATATGGTACAAATATAACAAAAAGGTGGAACATATTCAGAAAGTAATAGCATATTGGAACAAATAGCTATAAAATAAGAAATTAACATATCTTTTGTATCAATGTACTAAATGAAAATTGAATTAAAGCAATCCTAGAATTAAAAAGAGATTGATATTCTGTATAAAATCTCTCCAAACACACACACACACACAAAATTCATCCGTTATAAATTCCAGTTTCGTAATAAATACATTTCAAGAAGACAAAAAAAATGTTCACAAACCAAATTCAATGCAACTATATGGCCTCATTGCTGTCGACACCATTTTTCCATAATGTGTACTAAATTCATTCTTTAAGTCTTCAAGATATGCAAAGGCTAGTCTCTTAGAAAAAGATTTCTCACACAAAGCCAGATAACAGACATTTTCATAGATTAAATAGCTGCAAAAAAATTTTAAAAATTAAGTAGCTAACTCAATAATATCTGAGAACATTATTCAACAAAGAAAAAATCACAAAGCTTTAATAATAACATTATAAAGTTTCTGAAACAGAAGAAATTGAAACTGAGCTAAGTCTTTCTTTATAGACATCCCAATGTAACAATGCTCATATAAATGTAATTATATGAAAATTATACACAGTTAAATAATTTTTCGTAAGCTTCTGTTCATTTTAATCTAAATTTTTAGAAGTGAGATTGTGGGATTTCTGAACAGAAGAAAATACAGTCATACCACTTTCTAAATATAACATTTTATCTCAGAAGCATAAATTTCAAATTTACATGCCATTAAGGTATAGATTTTAGGAAACAAATTTTAGAAATATTCAATATTTTGGAGTTAAAAATTTCAATTGGTTTTCAAAAAAATCCTGCTTGCCTTATAAGACAGAAATATTATTAATGAATGATACTAAATCTATTACTTTTAAAAATTTCACTCCAAAAAAAAAATACAGAAACCCATTTAAAAGATGAAAAAAATATTTGTGCATGAATTAAATATATTTTATTTCAGTTTAAAAAAATATTCAGTTTTGAAAGAGAGATTTATTATTTATTTCTACCTATCATCAATAAAATGTATCATGCTTATTATATATATATCAGCGATAAGCTAAAACATCAAAACAAAATGTATTTGTTATTGCACATGTAACAATCATAATTTTTATTACAAAAATAAAAATACAAACATACTGGAAATAATAAGGTCCTGTTTCTATACTACAGACAGGAACAGATTGCGAATTTAACTTTCTTAGAATAGATTTTGCTTGACTGTGATATTCATATGTAGTTCGACCAGTCTGAAATTTAAAAAAAAAAAGACATTACAATATTTTTGACACAACTAAGATATATTCCTAAACATAAAAAAAATCAAAGAATTTATTTTTTATAAAACATAATATATATAATAAAAATAATATACATGCATATCATTTTGATTTTACAAAATTTTAATTAAATTCACTTATATTTTATTCATGAGGATATTTACATCATATACAAGAATGTTTTATCAGATATACTCCTTTTTATATTCCATTTATTTATTCTAATGTATAGCAACATAGTAATGTTATTGTTTATAGTTACTTAGATTAATACACTTTAGTTCTCTTTCTTCTAATTTTTAAGTAACAATCCGAGACATATTTAACAATAACAGTTTTGATTATAAACAATTACTACCTCATTTACTTTCATTACAAATAGTGTTCAATATTCAATGAAGTGAAATAAAAAGGATAGCTTTATTTATAATTCAACCTGACATATAAATGGACTAGAAAAATGTGCATCATATTCAGTGATTAAAATAAATATCGGTATATTTATTTATGTCTAAATCATCTAACAATTTCTATAAATATATAAAAAATGATATCATCTGTAGCATACAAAATTAAATTTGATTAATTGAAAATCAAAAATATAGTTATACTTGTACATAACATTTATTTGTTGGTTCACATATTTACAGATAAACAAATCTGTAAAAATCAAATAATGCAACCAGACTTATGTATTTTTATACAATTAACAAAAACACATCAAATCTCAAGTAAATTATAGGTATAAAAAATAGCAGATAATGATTAGGAACACGTAGAAAATGCCACATCTGATGAATCATGCAGTATAAAGTCGATATACAAGGAAATAGCAAAATGGAATATCCAACAATACTCATAAAAATATGGAAAAGGAATGCTATCGCCGTTCGAACTGTATATTATAAATAAAGTAAAAAATATTTCTAAAAATTCACGGAATGCTTTTCATGATATAACAATTACTAATGACAACTACACAAAATTAGTCAATACCGAAACTTAATTCACAATCGAAATACAAATCATATATATCAAAATAAAAACAGTGGGAAACTATCTAAAATATTACCTCTTCATCATGCTGAACGGATTCTGTCAATATTAAGCCATCGCCAATCCTTGCAATAATTGTTAAGACAATCATTTTGAGATATTTCTGTTATTTGAAATATCCGTATGTTTTTAAAAATCGGTTTAAAAAATACAGCACTAAAAATACAATTTAGATTGAATTTAATTAAGTTTCTAATTCATTACTAAAAAGTAAGAGAAGCCAAATAACTATTGCATTTCCCTTATAATTTTAATTTTCCGGGTATAGTAACGAAAATTTCAACTAGTATATACGAATCTTCCGATTCGGATAGATATGATGACGGGATCAACATTAGCTACAATGGTTACAGTGAATTTAAAAACACAAACTGCCGCTTGGTTGCTAAGTTGAAAAAAGTTTCCTTTATGAAATTTATATAAATCATTATTGAAAAGTTTAATATAATTCTAAACGAGTGTAACAAAAGGAATAGAGTTTATCAAACAAAGATGAAATTACATTTATCCGTTTTCGCAACACTTTGGAAATAAGTGAAACGATTGTCAACTGCACCAAAAGGCGTAAATCGTGATTTTGATCTTTTATTTTCTTTTAATTCGTAGCATTTTTTGTAAATAAACTGACTGGCGTTCACCATTTTTTAAAAAATTCCCTCAAAAAGGAAAAAACTTTTAAAATTTTTTTTTTTTTTTTTGTTTTTTTTTTTGCTTTGATGGGTATTTCGAGGCTTATGTCGCGGTTTTCCGGTCGATCTTGTATCTAAAACCTTGATTTCTGCGATTCAGGAAAATATCACTGATGGCAGAATTATTTTTTAGATTGTCGAAAAGAATATATAAGAAAATTGAGAAAACATTTATTAACATTTTACTGTGATACATAGTGAGTGAGTGAATATTAACGTCACAATGTTTTGCTACTCCAGGACTTTGGCGACGGTCCTAGTAATTTTGAACCATGGTCAAGTGACGAGAGTGAAACCTGAGCTGGCACTCTTCTCTCCTAACTACCACATCACATCTTGAGTTCTCGATAGATTTAAGGTGCATCTCTCCCCTACACTGCGGGTTTTCAGTGGTACTAGGCTCAAACTCCTGCCACGCTACGAGTCCGTTACCTTGACCACTAAGCTACCACAGCCTCACTGTTATACATAGACTAATTAAATAGATGTGGACGCTAATTGTCATTCTAAAACAGTGAAGCTTTTATGGGGAGTGCATAGAAGCGTTTACAATGGGGAATTGGGAACTTAAATCACTCCCGTACACCAAAAATTTCTAATTCTTAATATAAAAATTACGCTCTTGTTATGTCAACTGTTTTTGAAAATGTACCCCCATAAAAGTAGTCTGAGAATGCTATTGGATGAGTGAATGTTTATTAACATCACACTATAGAGCAATATGAGGGCTGTTGGTGATAGACCTCGTAATTTTTAACTTCATCCAAGTAACGATGACCACATCTAAACTATGGTACCCTCTTCTTTAAACAATCACGACACTCTCTCCAACCGGCTTACAACATTGACGGGGCTTGAGCTTAGACAGATTTAACGTGCACCAACGCTTCTACATTGAGGGGGTCTTCAGTGAACAGTAGACTCACGAACACTCAAACACATTACACACTGACCACAGGTTCGTGGCCATAACGTCTAGGATACCGTAATCGCATATATTACTGAGAATGCAAAATAATGTAATAAATGTCAACAATGTATTATACGACAATAGTTAAAATCCTGGAAACACCTGCATGATAGAATTATGGGGCATGACTTATATTCCAAAATTCAAACAAATCTGAAATGTACCTATTATTGATGTGCTGGTTTATAAGTTGAGTCGTTTTTTAATGGTCGCAATACCAAATTTGTTATAGTCGTGAGCTCGGGAAGGCCCTCTCGAGTCGCATTTCAATTTCTAGTGCCACTGAAAACCCACCGTAGAAAGCGCGTTAAATATGTCGATGCTCAAAATCCTTACAATGGTGGGGTGTGGAAATTTAGAGAGGGGATACCAGCTCACGTGTCATTCTCATCACTTGATCATGATTCCAAATTACGAGGTCCGTAGCCAATATCTCTGGTTTAGCTTCAGGGGGTGAAGTTCATTAAAATCAAATTAGTCTTTTTTGGTAATTCTTTTTACTTATATGTACAGGTTTGATAAAATTGTTTCACTTATAAATATTTCTCAACTTATCTTATTCCATATTCTTTGTGACAACACTAACTGAAAAAAGAAAAGAGAACAAGAAAGACTTCCGAAAAAAGGCCATTCGGAAAATCTCTCCAAAATTGTGGATTTGATATAAGTAATATTCCAGCCGGCTCCGTTTTTATATCAAAAAATCTAAAAAGATATACTGGGATACAGTATGTAATAATGTTCCTAACCCTAGAATATTCTACAATATTCTTAAGAAAATCTCAATGAAAAACAATCCTGAATCAACACTGAATTTTCCTCAAATACATACATACATACCATCCACAGATTCAAGCAACACACTTTACAGAGAGCTTTCGCATCCAATAATATTATCCATGAGCCACTTCCTTTGGATTTTTTTACCCAATATAAGTTTAATCAACAAACCCTTTCATTTATCTGAATTGAATAGAGCAATAAAATGTGCTAAGAACACAACCCCAGGTGCAGACCAGATCCCGGCTAAATTCCTGAAACTATTGAACCATAGGGAACGAATAATAATCTTAAATTTCTTTCAACAGATATTTGATAAATCAATTGTCCCCAAAGCATGGAAGCATGCTATAATTTCCTTCCAATTCCCAAACCTAAACTAAGATAAATCTATATGAGGAGATAAAACTAAAATCTCCTCTTATATATAGACCTATCTCTTTAGCATAAGTTTTCTCTAAGACATTTGAAAGAATTTTAGCTAATCGAATTGCCTACTTCCTGATAACAGAGCAAAAACTACATCAGCAACATTATGGATTTGCTCCTTTTAAAGATAACAGAACAGCAACTTATATAACTTACAAAACAATAACAGACGAAAGTTGGAAAAAAAATACTTCGTGAGGATTAGCTTAGATCAGTGTTTCTCAAACTTTCAATGTTTGCGACTCAATTTTCAATCATAATTTTCATCGCGCGCCCCTTCACACAATAACAATGTATTGAATGCAATAATAATGCCCTTTAACGTTAAACCTACAATACAATTTTAATCATAAACCGTACAAATTATCAAGATAAGTATTAAATTTTGTATATGACAAGCCTACATGAATCACAAGTAATTATTAAACTGGTTCGTCACTTAGTATTGTGAGGTTAATTATCAAATACATTGTGTTGTACTGTGATACATTTATAAGTATATTATATCAGTGTAAATGTGTATTTTATTTTTATTTTCGAATGTGTATATATTTATTTTTTTGCTTCATTCAGTAAGTTAGTAATTTTTTAAATCCTTTATTTTTTACTTTTCGAAGTTCTCGCGGGCCCCCCCCCCCCTCGTAGTGGTATCACGCCCCCTAGGGGGCGCCCCACAGTTTGAGAAACGCTGGCATAGATATAAAGAGTGCTAATGACTCCGTATATATTGACGGTCTCATTTACAAGTGCTTACAAATTGGTGTAAATGGAAAAATAGAGCTTTGGATGCATGAATTTATCTTACAGACCGCTGCAAATTCGATGGAGGGGATGTCTTTCATCTGAAAAAACACTGCTAAAGGGACTCCCCCAAGGTATTGTACTGTCTCCATTATTATACACTATCTATATGTTTGACTTTATTTGAAACATTGAAAACTGAAGTCGAATGTTCTATATATGCCAATGACATCTTTATCTATTCCTCACATCAATCACTTGATATCATCTCTGTCGTAAATTACAAAAATACTTCAGAGTGAATTAATCAATGGTGTAATTATTGGAAATTGAGCTTAAGCCCAGACAAAAGTACCATTGCTGAACTTTCGAACAAAAGAATTCACTCATTTCCTAATATATTATTAGCTGGGGGACCTCTCTTCCGTGGCAATCTTCTATTAAATATTTAGGAGTATATTTTTCGAAATGAAAAATAAAGCACTGACAAAAACAATGCTCTTAAAGGTATGGCTTACAAGCATTAAGGTCCGAGGGCTGAAAATCTTATCCAGCTAATCAATAATAGCATATATAGCACCTTTTTTTACATGTCGTATAATAAATAAATGGTCTGATAATTAGTTGAAACCTTTTAATGCACTATATCTTCCACAATGGACACCAAATATTGTATTCATGCAACTAGCTGGACAAGAAATTCTCTCGGACAAAATCAGAAGACTGGCAAATAAATTTTTCCTTTCTCAAATCTCCAATCAAACCTTTTCTCCATTATATAGCGACAACCCTGATTCTCTGAATTTAAAAATTATGAAGGAAGATAAAAATAATATTGTTAGTATACTACATACTTTAAATGCTAATAATAATCAAATCATCACAATCTCCAGAATATCATCTTTTTCATTTCTCCCATGTAAAATATATACCAACAACTTCAAATTTCTGGATAAAAATTTACCAATTCAAGCTATAAGGGGTTTATTTGATGAAACAGTTGAGCAAGATTTTCAGGATTTCCATATAATAGCCACCGGTGCATCGAAAAATGATCAAACATTCATAGCAAGTATAACAGAAAATCTCTCTTTTGCTTACAGAATAAATCACAATAACTCTATTTTTACTGCTGAAGCTTTGGCTATTTGCCAAGCTTTAGATGATCTGAGTGATTCAAACAAAAATCTGCTAATCTTATCAGATAGTTTCTCTGTTCTGTATGCTCTTCAAAATCATTTAAGTAAATCACATAATGCGATTCAGACTAGTTAGCAAGATTTACATACAATCATATTATACCAATAAGCTGATTTTACTTTGGACTCCGGGACACTCTAATATGCTATGGAAAGAGCAGGCGGATTATCTCGCAAGATCTGTCACGGAGTCTGAAGTTTATATAGACTGGATTGCTTCAGAAGACATAAGTAAAAAAATATATCAAGAAAGATTTAAAAAAGCAAATAATAATTTTTATTCAAGCAAGTATTTTGAAAATTTGGGGAATATAAACATTGGCACACACACACATCATCTCTAAATGGATAAATAGAAGAGAAGAAATTCTATGCACTCGAATCTTTTGCAAAATAATCATAACCCCAGGACTTCTTCAAAAATTCGATTTAACGGTTAATGCAATGTGTAGTTCTTGTAATCGTTTAAATGATTTGGAACATATTTTATTAAGATGCAATAGATATACTCACCCTCAAAATCACTTAAAATCTTTTCTCAAAATTGATTCTCATTGCAATATCACCTTCAAAGAGTTACTGGAGAAAGCGATATCAAACAGATCAGCATTCAGATTTTTCATTCAGAAAATGAAATATTTTGACATCAACTAACTTATTAACATTTGTTAGTTTTGTATGGGATAATAGTCTTTGTTGCTCCAAATCCCACATTAAGATATTAACTGTATCACAACAACCCTAGTAGCTATTACTATATTATAATGCTTACAAAGCGCATTCAAAAATGTTACTTTTATTCACAGGTGTTTCCATTATTTTAATAACTACCTGTACTAGGCATTATCAAAGCACTAGTAATATTTTCTGAATTGGATTTGAAGCAAACTTTATACTTTACAAAATTTGATTTCAATTTAAAGTATTTTTTGCAAAGTGCGGTTTGAAAAGTAACAAAAAAAATCATTTAACTTTTTTTTTCATTAACACAAAACATAAAAATGGAGAATACATAAAACGAAAATTGTCTTCGTTGGCACGTTTCCTTGATCTCTGCAAGATAGCAAAAATTTAATGCTGCAATTGCTGGACTCAAGATGCCGATAAGGATGTTATTGAATTTTCTGACTCTTTTTAGCTCAGCTCTGTTCCTCGTCACCAAATAATCTTGTGGCCAACATCGTTGCCAAGGTCTAAGTCGGCGCTCTAAGCGAATATGAAAGTTCTGTCAAGTGTATTTGTTGAAAAGCGCCATTTTGTAAGAATTAATCCACTTCTTCACCACTTTCTAAAAATTTTGTCAAAAAAATAAAAACAATTTCCTTCAAGAAATATTGTTTTGTTTCATGAGTGTAAATATAAAAATGTGAGTACTCTTTCAGCACTGAGTAAGGTTGAAGTGTTTTTAATAAGTTCTTTAATGCCAAATCTATTGGCTTAAAAACTTCTATTTAGTTTACTAGAATATTAAAATAACTTCTATTGTATAAATCTTCATTCCCATTGCTTCCAATACGCTTTTTAAACAAATTAGCAAGTTGCACTAATCTCTCCATCATAAAGATATGCGAGTTCCATCTGGTTCTAGTCTGATATAATTTTTTTAGCCTCTTTAACATATCGTTTCTAATTGGCGTCTTTTTTTTCTTTTTTGAAAAATCTTTCGAAAAATTTAAACATTTTATTAATGCTTAAATTTTTAAAACTGTATTCAATATTATTGATATCATTGCATAAATTTTAATCGCCAGCAAAAGAATTTTAGCTCTATTATCATTTTCAGAATCTGAAATTTCACATTGTCTACTTCATTTTTCTTATAAAAAAATATCTATACAAGCCCAATGGCAGTATGGTTGATGCAAAATTTATTTTCCACTTCATTTAATTTTGGGTAGATCCCAAGATATGATATACTCTTATCAATTTTTGTTCAGTTGATGACCAAATTTGGTCGGCACTGCATGAACCTGTATAGCAAAAAGGCTTAATTTAAAACTATTATTATAAAACCATTTACAATGGTGTAGTTAAATATATTTTGCCATTACTTTGAATCCATTCATATTACTATTGAATACCAGATTAAGTCATTTTTATAAACTTATTAAATTCTTAATTTTTCTTGTTAATAAAATTTACAATTAGTTTGTATTTTTGCTTTTAAGAACTTCATAGCTATGTATTGTAATAAATTCTCCAGCAGCACTTGAATGTGTCTTAGTATGTATCGTAAACTTGTCATATGCCACGCATTTGTATTTACTTAAAATGTATAGTATATTATACATGTAGGACATTTAAAGAAAATTTAATATTTTTGAAATTATCATAGCATGAAATTTGTTCCATGGTTTAAAAGTTTTTGTTCTAAAATTTTTTGCATGACAATCAAATTTCATTTATCTCTCACTATATTTCTTATTTACTATACATTGTAATATATAATTATTATATAAGAACACTGTGCTTGTTCATTCAAAAATTAAATTTTATTTAAATTTAAATAAATTACAATATGAATATTTCATGAATAATAGAAAAATAAAATTCCTCATTTGGAAAAAAATTATAATTGACTTTCAGTTCTTCAGGAAAACGTGGTTTTTATGATTAATTAAATTTTAACAGAAAGCCAGTTAGCCAATTTTGGTTTTAACTGATTTGAAAGCTCTAGTTCAAAAGTATAAAAACACCTTTTTAGATTTAGATCAAATAAACCTAGCAGTTTGTTTTATTTGTCTTTAAAAGATAAAATTAGTAATAAGCATAAGTATTTTTTTAAGCAAGAAATATTTTATTGTTTAGGTATACAATGCTTAATTAAAACAAAATAGAAGTTTACAAAGAAGTTTAATATAAAAATTTCACAAACCAATATTATTTCTTTAACTAAAATCTTTGAAAATAAAAGAGAAAAAATATGAATACATACTTCCGAAAAACACAAACCAATATCATTTTTAAAATTCCCCCCCCCCCTCCTTTTACAAAGGGTCATTCATTATTTACAGAAAGGGTAACCATACTTACAACTTTTTAACTTTGTGATTAAACAGCAAAGGAAATATCTGAGCTGTAAAATTATTTTCTGATGCTACACAAACTATATATAAAAACGAGAGAGAGAGTGAGAAGACAAGGTATGAAAAACTTTATTTTGAAAATTATGTACATCTGTAATTTCTATATATATATTTATGGAGCTGAACTTGGGGGAGGAGGAGGTGGCATTGGAGGCATAGGTGGCCGCATATCTCTGGGAGCAGGAAGTGGAGGAGGCAGAGGCCCAGGTGGAGGAGGAGCTGGTGGCATGGCTGCTCTACCAGGAGGGAAAGGTGGAGGTCCTGTAAAGAAAAACAAAACAAATATGAGGAAAAAAATTCCATAATCGAAAGAAAGATCTCACAAGAAGTATCTTTTAAGAGTTACAATTCTAATTCATTGTTTACTAATTTTTGCAATAAAGACCTTCACAGAAAGTAGTAAATATTTTTAAAATCCAAATCACAAAAATATTGAAATTATTTTAAAAAGAAAAGGAAATTAACAAAAAAAGTGTGTTTCAAACACCACAAAACAAAAATAGAAGCTTCACAAATTACAAAATTTATTGCATCTTAACCAATCCTTGATGGTTATCTGAATTCTTAAAAATGCATAAATTACATTACTATAAAAAACTAATGTAAATTTAAATCTAACACAGATTGCATAAAAAATTAATTAAAATAAACCTTTTAATCCAAAGTATAATTTGCTGTATATTGTTACACATTTTGTTGTTACAGCAATGGTCTCAAAAGTGATGTACAGATACCCCAGTAAGGGATACTTTTGGGTAATACTTGCCAAAAAGTAGGCTCATAGCACTTACAAGTGTTTGATCATGAATCACATTAGTGTAAGGTTCTCTGATAGCTCACTATATTTAATTTCACACTAACATTTGAAAAGCTAAATGCCATACATGGACCAGCTTTCCAATGAATGTGCACCAAGGCATGGGAAGTTATGCCTTTGCGAAAAGACACCTCAGAATATTGAAGAAATTACTATATACAATGCTGACATTAAATTCTCATTTAAAAAGTCAGTTTTATCATTCAATTTACATGTATGCATATTATTTAAATAAATGTGATTTTTGACTACACACATATTAAGGGATACTATTTATAATTACAAACGACACATGTTGAAAACAATGCACAAAGATGAACAAAAAAAGTTTGGAGATCACTTGTCTTACAAAATATAATTCCCTTTTTAATAGAATCAATATAATATAAACTTTTTTTTAATGTTTCAGGTAGCTAAAGTGATAAATATTAAATTGAAAATGTTACAAAAAACCTAACATCAATAAAGATTTTTTTTTGTGTGGAATAAGTACATTAAAAATGAAATATTTATAAAGGATCATAACATTAAAAAAAAAAAAAAGAAAGAAAGAAAAATAAAGAACATTACTAATAAAAAATTTTTTAGTTAATTTAAAAATAAGAGTATACGTAAATAAATAACTCAGATAAATTATAAACTGAATTATATTAGAATCATATAATGCATGCAGTAGCTCCTATGATGAAACTCATTTCCAATAATAAACTTGTTTATTAAAGCATTATGTACAAAAACACTTACATGAATAAGACAGACAGGTATTTACAATATAATTTATTAGGCAAAACCAGGAGCAACATTTTACATGTATATGGGATTTAGTCTTTCTGTTTTGACATCTGCCCCCTTGAAGTAAGATTTCAATCAATGTTTCTCTCACAAGGAAAACATTGGGCTCAATATCCTTATATTGTGAGTGTTTATTAATATCACACTATAACAATGCAAAGGTTATTGGTGGAAGACCGAAGTCAAGTGATGAGGATTCAATGGCATTAAGACTCAACAACACCAGCTTCCAAATCTGTGATTCTGACCACTAGGCTACTGTGGTTACATTAGCCTCAACTTGCCACAAACCTTATAACTCCAGATATCAATCCTTGACAATATCATACCTCAAAACAACCTAATGTCCTCACAAACTACTTTTACTTCTATGATTAGTCCAAAGAAAGAGATGGAACATTAGAATTATTTACAAGAACAAAACTATTCTAAAGCTTTTTGATTACCAGCAGTTTCAGTTCCAGCATTTTGTATCTTAAACATGTTTCAACCAATATAGAGCTAATTCATATATTAATATAAACACATAAGTTTTGAATATCTATCTATTGATTAGCACAATTCAAATGTATATAATTTTTTTATATACTAATATACATTCCACACCAAGAAATTTTTTTCCATCAAATACACAATAGTTTAATGGGGGAATTAATTAGGATTACTGAGAGGAGTAAAAATCACTGGATTTCTTTAGAAGTATGATGTAACAACAGAAAAGAAACAACAAAAACCCTAATTACATGATTATGCACATCGTAAAAAATTAAATTTTTTCAAACTGCAAAGCCATCCATTGAAAGAAAAATATTAGAATGTGAAATGCTTTAAACAGAATTATGTCTTTTATAATCAAAGTGACATTCAAAGAAATTTTAAAGATTACAGTAGTACATACTGTAATTTTTTCATTTTTGTTGTTGTTTTGTTCTAATAAAATTGCTTATAATTATTATTATTTATAAACAGCATAAGATTTGAAAGCCCCAAGTGCTTCATAAATTCATTTGTAAAAAAAAAATCAACTAATAGCATTTTATAGACAGAGATATATATTTTGAGAGAGTAAGCAACTTTTTCTATATATACAAGGGGCAGTTATATTTCTTTATTTTAACAAAAATATCAAATTTTGAATAAAATATGACATTAGTATGTATATCCTGCCATATATTTAATATACACTGTACTTCATTCATCCAGAAAAAAAGGAAACAAAAATAATAAACAAATTATAAATTAAAAGGCAAACTATTTTACATTGCAAAGAATATTTTATAAAATAAAACTTTGGTTTTAAATACATACTGTAAAAGTAAATATGCATAGATTCTCAGCAGATTTTAAAAAATAACAAAAATTCTCACCAAATGGTTGCCTGGGTGAAAATATTCCAGGAATTGGAGGTCTCATTCCATGCATTGGTGGAGGTGGAGGCGGTACACCTTGACCATGGAAATGAGGCATTCCAGGAGGCATACCTAAAAGAGCAGGGAGAATCACTTATATAAAACACAAATGACAAATAAAGTTTATAATTAAAAGGTTGAACAAAGCAGCACACAATTAAGCAGTAATAATTCTCAAAAAGTCCTTTAAATTTTAAACATGATTCACAATTTTCTGGATAGTGTTTATTTATTTGTGTAACACTTTACTTGCTTTTTTACAAATCATTATCAAATAACACTCATATTTTGAAATTTAGTGTTATTGCATCTAATGCCCTTCAGTTCTATTAGAACAAAAATTCAATTCAAATTTACAACAAATACTTTAATTGGCTACTATTTGCATTTATGTTTTAAAGTACATCATATCTATGTTTCTAGAAGAAATCATAAAAATATTGGGAATTTCAGAATTTGAAGGTAAAGGTAACAGCAAATATTCTGCTTTTCTTTACGATACACAATATGATGAATAAAAGAGCAAGTAAAAACTAACATATTGATTTTTGTTTAAGAAATTAAGAATAAGCATCTAATGAGCATATCATGATTAAAATATTTTTCTTCTTTAATGTCATAAATTTTAATTAATGTACCAAAACAGTGAAACAATTCACATTCAAATCACAATAAGAAAACTTAAATAATAGTTTCAATTAACAGAAAAATTGATAAATTTTTGTTATAACTTTTTATATAAGCATTTTTATTTTTGGATAAGACAAGTACTGTGTTATTTTTATGCTTCAAAAAAACAAATGCCGAATAATTAGAATGTTTTTATAAGGCAAAAACTTTTTCTAGAACTTTTAATATGAGTTTGGTTGTGCAAAGACATGAATTGTATTGTCACAATTACATTAAAGTAAGATAGGTAAAAATGCATAAAAAATGCCTTTCTTCATATATTTTTTTAAAAAACCATACCAACTTTGCTTTTTTTTTTTTAATACAGTAATGATATGCACTTATATATATTTAGATTTAAAGAGAATTTGTTTGCTACTGTATTAAAAACAATGTAAAAAAAAGATATCTAAAGTAAAATACCATTTTGAAAAATAAATTTCAATCCATCAAATTATTTGTTAACAAGAACTGGGACTCATTGCACGATTGGAATAGAAGTTAAGTGATTACAAACAATTTTTTCCTACTAACCAAAATAGTACACTTTTATAAAATACAACGCATCTTGTTGAACTTTTAATCCTAGCCTAATCCATGCATAGAATGAGCCTTGCTAAACACAAGGTATTTCACATTCCAATAAAAAAAAAAAAGACTAATACATGATTTTTTTTGTCAAAATCTATCGTATGATTTGCTACAGAACTTTCGAGTTCACATCCTATCTTGAACTTAGAGCTTCAGAGTGTTCAAAACAATACTTTAGCTCATTTGTTATAATTAAAATATTATCTTTGCCTCTGTTAAGGAGATTGAGACTTATTGCAGCAATAATTTTACTTAAACTACATACATTCAGTAAAGTTAATTCAGGTAAGGCCCAAAATTATTCCAAAGTAAAATGTTAGACTGGAATGATGGAGATTTCTTGAAACACTTTATCCACAAGAGTGATCAGTATTATCCATTTTACATGTGTATAATTAACATTATTACTCCAAAGTTTTTCTAATGTGGAACACTATAGATTTATAAATAAAACAAATTATTGTTAAACCATTTCACTCATAATGCACATATTATAGAAAAGTAACCACTATTCCTAAATGGAATTAAAAGTCATTAAATGGATTTTCGATGCTGTGGTTTTCTTATTTCTCTTAATGGTTTTTTAACATGCATACTTAAAAGATTTGCTTAGTATATTATAAAAAGTGAAATATTTTTTATGTAAATGAAACATACCCATTGGTGGTGGAGGAGGAGGCAAGGGTGGCTGATCGCTAACCTTTGGAGGAGGTGGCGGAGCATCTGAACTTGGAGGAGGCACAGGAATCTGAGATGTAGCAGTTGATGAAGGTGGCAAAGGAGGAGGTGGCATTCCTCCAAATGAAGATGCAGGTGGAGGTGGGGGAGGCATGTGAGCTGAAAAAAAATGAAATGTACTCCTAAAACTTTTAAAAAAATCTTTTAAACGTACTTGATTTAAAAGCAATAGAACAAGCTTTAGAATGTATTAAATGAGACTTAAATTTGTAAATGAAATAGATCATAGCAATAATATTTAAAAGGAGTCACATATAGTTTACATGTAATGCTGTTCAATCAAAATATTTCAACATTGTGGAACTTTATTTTCTCCTGGCTGACAAATTTCATGGCATTATTATAAGAATCAAATTTGAAATTACAATATTGTAATAATATCAGCAATAAGCATTTCATGAAAGCTTAAGGTTTCACCAATATTTTATACTCAACTTTTGTTTCCTAGTAATCAGATTACGTGTGGATAGAACTTTCTCTATTTATCTAAATTCTTCTTAAAGAGAGGCTGAATTAAAAGAGTTCAGATGTCACCACAAAAGCATATTGCGAAAATAAAATAATGAATTTACCTAATGTAATTTATTTTGCAATTGTACAAATTCCTCTATATCAATACAGTAAAAAAAAAGTTCAATAAGCAATGGCATCACCAAGATGTATTATGAATAAAATAATTAAGAAAAAAGCAAAAAACCAAATAAATCTAGAAGTTACTTTAAAATTATTCCCAAAATAGAAAAACATAAGATACAAAAAGGGTAATACCACTAAAAGGAATAGTGATAAGATACCACTATAAGGGTTTAAAGACTCAAATTGCATCATATAAATTTATTCCAAAGAAATGAAAACAAATATGCAAAAAGCCCAGAATAGGTAGGTTCTTTATGCCAACAACAGTAGAAGATTCATCAAGTGAGAATGATTTGCTTAAGTAAACTGAACTATGGAAATAAATAGTAGTTATATCAAAACATGTTTTTGGTTTGCAAAAAATTTTTGAGAGCTTTTATTTTAAAATTTTCAATCCCAATATAAAAAAAAATTTTAAAATGTTGAACAGATCCTTCTTTTAAGCAGCTTTTACAAGGTGATAGCTATTTATACAATTTTAAGAAAAGCCTATGATTCACATTACAGGGATTCTTGAATTTTCCTATTTCATAAAATGCATGACAATAAAAGAAGTACAGTTAAATTATTTTTAAAATGATTTAACTTATGTGCTTTAAAGTTCTGTGGCTTTTTATTGATTAAAAAATTAAATACACAGCAATTCAAAAAAAAAATGCCATTTATGTTTATTTCAACAAAGACAAACTTCTTTATGTATCTAAATATAATATATATTAAAAATTAATACTTACCAGCAGGAGGGGGAGGAGGAGCAGATGGAGGGGGTGGAGGCATTGGTGGTCTGATCATGGGAGGAGGGGGAGGAAGTGAACTTGGAGGCAAAGGAGGTGGAGGCGGTAATGATGTTCCTGATGTTGTAACCACTTGATTTGAAATAGATACAGACATAGGAGGAGGTGGCATTGGAGGAGGTGGTACAATGTGAGTTGGAACAGGCATGGGACCTCCAGCTGTTGGAGGTGCATCCGCAAAAAGTTGATGAGGACGATCAGCATGTGATAATGGATTCTGTGCAGCCAAAAGACGCTCTAAAATGAAACAAAATAATATTCAAAATTGCAGGTTATATATTCATGTAAAGTTTTACAATAATTTCGAATTACTGAAAATCAAAAAGCTTTGGAATACTAGAAAATTTAAGGTGTATGAAAACAAATAAAACTTTCAAACAAAAAACATTTATTAAGCAAGTAATTAAATCCTTTTATAATTTTAATATACATACGAACATAAAAGTCAAAAGATGAACAGAAAATAGTAAACAGCAACTACATAATTCAAAGTACAGGAAGAAAAAATATACACAGAAGTCTTTTTAAAATAAATTAAAATAAAAATGTTACAATTCAATACCTGCCATTTTTTAACAATAATACACAATGATTTTTAATACTGTTAACCAACAAAAAATATCTAAATATTTAAAAAATAATGCTAGAAAAATTTCACAATAAAGATATTTTAGTAAGAAAGTTACGCATAGAAAATTCTTTTGTATCAAGATTTATAAAATGTCTTTAAATCTAATGTACATTTAAAGGCATTTTATAAATCAAGTTGATGCAAAACAGTTTTCCTTGTAAATAGATTTAAAAGTCTATCCTAATGCAATTGTTAAAATGTATGTTGAATAAATCTAAATGTTGATTTAAAGTTATGGATTTATATAGTAAGGTACACAAAAAAGTTATGACTTTTCAATAAAAATGTTTTTATAAAAAATACAGTAAAATTGCAGAAATTTTAGATAATATTTATAAAAAACTATGCACAATTGAATGTTAACTAATGTTAATTATCACACACACACACACATTTTGTAGCTGGCACCCCCTCTCCAAATTACCAAACCAGGCTAACAGGAGGACAATGAGCCACAACAGATTTAATGTGAATCGGCTCCTCTACACGGTGGGTCTTTAGTGGCAATAAGACTCCAACTCATGACACCCTGGCCACAACCAAAACTTATTCAGCACATAGAAGTTAAATTTAAAAAGATATAGGTAGCAAAAGAAAACTTTTATGGAATAACTCCAATGTTTTAGATCAACATTAGGCACTTCATTTTCATTTATAACTTTATCCATGCAAGGAAATAATTCAATGAAATGTTTAATATTGTTAACAGAATCCATTTTTGTTAGGTCTGCTACCTTAGAATTTTTTAAAACTTCTCCATAAATTGGGAATTTGCTTAAAATAAAATAGTATCAAAATTAAGAATATAATCAATAAATGATTTTCCTCATTTTTATTTGAATGTTGTACTATTTCATTAGTTTTGTAGCCAACCATAAAATCATTCACCTTTCACGGTTTTCTTTATTGTAGTATTTACATTAATTGGTTCTTTACAGCAAAAATATGGCTTTAAAAATATATGCAAAAAAAACCCCTTTAATAAATCTAGGTATATTTGCTTCAGTCTATATAAGTCAAGAGTCAAAGACTGTAAAGTTTTGTTTATGGCAAATTAACTCCTTTATTGTGAAAACTTTATAGTGCCTGTTGTGATTTTGCACTTTATCATATATTTTAGACTATATCTGCAAGCATTTCCTCAACTTTTAATAGTTAAGAAGGAGCATTCTTTACTGATACAAAACTTATTAAATGACACGTTAACCCTATACCTTATTTTCTTTCCTGTTTTTTCTCTTTAAATAGGTAACAACTCAATTCTCTTTACCTTACATTTTGTAGCATTATATATCATAAATAAAAATTAATTTTCAGAGTATTTTGTGTTTTTTTAAATCCACCCACAAGTTAGCAAATATCCTTTGCAGTGAAATCGCCAAACAAAACTAGAAATACAAAATAGCCATTTTTAACTAACATTTTGCAGGATCAAAGTAAGTGATGTAATATAAACTAGGTAGTAAAGCATGGGATATAATATGTAGTTTCTATCATTACTGCCATCAGATGCTGCTGCAAAAAGCCCATGCTTCACACATTTAATCATACACTCTTTCTGACTAGATGCTTGTTTATCAATCCTCCAACATCATACTAATAAGAAAAATCAGATTTTGGGAATACTTTCCAACAAGAGGGGTGGCACAATAAATAAGCTGCAGTCAAGGGTGCATTATGATCCATAAGAAAAGATATAAACAATACTTCAAGGTTTATTACATTTGAATAAACATCATCCTTGAAAAAACAAACATCATCCTTGAAAAAACAATCTAATTTTGAGCAACTGCTATTTGATTTATTAACTGGGACATGCTTTGGAGTTTTAGACATGACGGACAACATCGTATTGGCCAATTGACAAATGTATGTCAATTGGCCAATACGAACAAAATACATATTTTCCCCTTAATACTATCACATTCCTTTTCATAATATTTAATACATCTTCGAAATTATATTTTGCTTTTATTAGAAATCATAATAAATAATCAATGTGAAAAGTCATCTGACAATATGAAGTGTTAAAAATATAAACATGTGCAAAGCACAATACGAGATCTTGAAAGTTGTTGAAGAGGAGAGAAAAAAAGAAAAAAATGCCTTACTTAATGAAACCATACTTATGATTCAGCTAGTTTAGTTAACAGATTGTACATTAACGTCACACTCAGAAGCTGCATTAGGGCTATTGATGATGGACCTTATAATTTTGAATTAGGGTCAAGTATAATGATGAAAAATTTTCAAATCTCCATGCCATCATACCAATGCAATTAATTTGAACTTTGGCTGATTTAATATTCATCCATTCTCGAGCAGCACCAGGATTCAAACCCCCAACACAGCAGAAAAGCTTTGGTGAGAAGTTCATGACCATGGCCACTCAGTTATCACAGCCATAAAACAGCTGGGAACCAATAACTAACAAAATACAATATGAAGGAGAAAGGATAAACTTAAATGATTCTTTTTTTTAAAAAACTTAATGGATACGAGTTCTACGGTTTTTGCCCACTAATTATTCACTCATTGTAAATTGAATACATAGATAAGAGTTATAGGGGAGAATACCAGTGGCAAATGAGCATAAGGCTGAAATTTGGTGAAAATGTGTAAAAATGAACAATTTAGGCATAAAAACACAATGAAAAGCTGAAAAGTGTACATTTTACATGTAAAGTGTAAAAGTTTACATATATGCAAACTTCAACTAATGGAAACATTTTTTCAATTATTGGGAAAAATATTCAAATGTTTTAAATTCTTACTATGATATCAACACAAGACAAATGACATTTCTAAAACTTTGCTGTAACATTCTTTAAGTGTTAAGATTCATTTGTTTATTTAAGTTAGCCATGACTGTTACAACAAATTCATTAGGAATTAAGTATTTTTCCAGGTACCAGAAAAGTACTTATTCATGGTGTAGGGTTTATATATAAGTACTATTTCCTTTAAATTCTATTTCCAACATACAATGAAAAATACTAAATAGAAAATAAAGTAGCTTTATTTATTATGAATTAACATATTGTGATGTGATTTGTATAAAACATTCACATTTTTATTATCAATTAACAGTATGTATAGAATCTATTCTTAATTAAACAAATTAAACTTTTGATTTTGTAACTTAACTGTAAAAATAATTTTTACATATTACAGAAAATTTCTCTTCATAGATACAAAATCTCAAATTCTTAAATTAACACAAAAAATCCTCAAAAGCTAAGACTTTGCTGAAAAATGAGAGCCATTAAAATTATTCTGAACCAACAAATATTCCAATATTTATAAATAAAATGTTTAAAGTTTAAAAAATACATTAGTATGAAAAATGCAAAAAATATTAAAATTATGAGGCACTAATTTGTTTTTAAAACTTATAACTGTGATCAGTAAAATTTACATCCAATAAATCTTAAAAAAAATTTTTTTTTTAATTAGATATAAATAAAATGGTAGAGAATCATTACATATTTAACGAGAACAAATAATGAACACTTCATTTTAATTAAATAATTCATTAAAAACACTGAAATTGAGTTTCACATGAAAGGAAAATAATATAAAATTTGTTTTGTTTAACTGAAATAATAAATACATGTATATATTTATTTATTTGGGACCCAGCGGCTGAGTGGTAGTGTATCGTGCTTCCACACCACGGTTCAAGCCCTGGGCTGGTCAAGGTCAACTCAGCCTTTCATCCCTTTTGTGGGTTGATAAATGAGTACTAAGCTTGCTTGGGAACTAAGCCCTGGGGGTTTCACGTCAGACTGACCACCAGACAAGAACATCTGCTTATGCACCTCAGCGCCCAAGGTCACAAAAACTAAGATGGGCACAGTAGGTCTTGGCCCTCATGGGCTGTTGTGCCACTGAGTTTAGTTTATATATAATTTCAAATTATCATAAAATGAACATATATTGAAAAAATATTTTCAATAATTAAAAATAAGGCTATTATATTGCAATGGTCATTAACATTTAATAATTATTTTTAAAAATTCCATGCATTATCTGTTTTATACACTTAACTATAAATAACATATTTTATATAGTGAAAATTCAGACCTGCAGCTGAACCATGCCGTTCTCCCTTTGATTCCTTCTTAAATGCATAGGAAATAGTAATAGGCCTGTTACACAAATACTGTCCATTCATAGCCTCAATGGCAGCATCAGAGGCTTCAAAACTTGCAAAATTAATAAAAGCATAACCTTTAGAATTTCCAGTCTCGGGATCTCTCATAATCTGTAAAAAAGTAGCAGAAATTTCATACAAATATTAAGAATTTTTAAACATCTCCCAATGTTATTATTCTTTAAGGGTGAAAATATAAACAGAAAAGTTACTGCTTCATGGAATCTAGTTTGGAAAAGGCTGCCTTTAATTTTCCCCCCTTTATTTTACGAAAATTCTTTTTTGATTCATAAAATAATTTTACCCACAATCACATATTACATTCATTCTCATCTTTTATCATATTATTTTATTAATACTTACAAGAAGAAAGCACAAAATATTCTCACTGCTAGTAACTGGATAGTATCTGGAGAGTATGTGAACTATTTAAGTTAAAATAAGAATTTTTTATGTTAGATCAAATGAATAAAAATTTTAAAGTTACACGAATTTTTCCAACATAAAACATTATATCAATAAAAAAAAGGTAATCAATTGTATTTTTAATTTTACTGATTGGTATATTTTATCTTTATTTGTATTTTAATATTTTCATTGCAGCAATGCCACGCCTTTGTCCCACCCTCTGCGCTAAGAGCCTGCACCACTATCTGCAGTCCTAAAATTTCTTTAAAACTTATTTGTTTTACTTTGGAAAATAATAATCAATTTCAATTAAAAACAATTCTAACTATAATGATTTATTTGTTCCTGGAAGATAAGTTCTCATTCCTTGCCATGAAAGTGTTAAATCTACAATTATGGAAAAATTTAAAAAAATAAAAATATAAACTTTTATTTATATATTACATTTCATGGGGATGTAAACAGATTGAAAATATATCTGTAAAAGTTAGTTTGTTATTGTATAATTATGCAATATCAGCTTCTATTAAAAAAAATGAATGATTATAAAGTATACTTCAAAAGTATCAGATCATTTTAATATGACACAACAAATTGAACACTCAGTCAGAAATAATCATAAATTTTGTACAAATAAATTACTTTAAAAAAACTATTAACAAAAAAATATATTACCTTAGGTGTTTGTAAGATTACACCAAAAGCACTGAAAGTATCATATAACAGTTTCTCGTCTACTTCAGGGTCTAAGTTGCCAATAAATATATTAGCACCAACATCAAGATTCTTTTGATGAGCAGATGCCTAGAGAATTTAAAAAAATTTTTTTTTATTTTAATTGAAATTATTATTTTAGAAATACAATTTAAAAGTTTCTTGTTTTTAAAATTATGCCTTATTCTGTTTTTACACAATAGATGTGCTCCTGAAGAATATGGATAAAAGCACTCTTATAAAATATCCATCGCATCCATCGAAAAATAGAATATTGGTTTCAGTCCTAAAAAATCGGTAAAAATAATACAATAAACCACATGTGTTTCATGTTAGGATGTTAACCATTTTATTTCATAAAGTTTGTACTTGTATCATACAAAGTAAATTACCATTTTTGAAAAGAAGGGGAGGGGGCACTTCTAGTACAAGAACACAAAAATTAGGCAAAATATTGAGTTAAACATACAAAGATCTGATTTATTTATAGTCACTTTCTTAAGCATATGTTTTTGTAAGACTGAAATATTACTGATAATGCCTTGGTTATTGTCTTTATAACTCATTGGCTAAATTGTTTCAGTAATCTCATGAACAAAATTAGGACTAGCCTCCTGTTATGCCGATGTTTCAGTGGATTTAATAACAATTTCAGTAAATTGTTGTGTTTTTGGCTTCAGCATTAAATAATTCTTTGTACGAAGATATTAATGATTTCAGACCACATTGAAACTTTCTTGCTTATTCCTCATTAGGATTATATTTAATAAAATGGTTACTCAATTTAGGATCAAATTAGGATCTTTAATTAAATCTGCATTTACAACAGAATCTTCTTGATCTATTACTGTATTCTTTGGGATCAGTAGTCTCAAGAACAACATTCATTATTCCTATTGCATACGACTTCCTCAATTAATAATTCGATGATATCTTCAAATGACAAATCATTGAAGCTTTCTTTGTCAATTGTATGTGCCAATGATGTAGCTACAGTAAGGAGGGCAGAATCTTTGTTTTTAATACACTCTGGTCAGCTTTCCATCATGGATTCAAAGTAGATGATTTTAATTCAGATAGCACTAATAATTTCTTTCACACATCAATGACTGTTAGTAATTCATCATAAAGTTTGTCCAAAACAAATTGAACTGTTCACTTTACGTAGTATGTTTTCAATGTGAAAATAATACCTTGATCTAAAGGTTGTATCTAAGATAAAGTATTAGGCAGCAGAAAACAAAATTGTCTGTCTGGATGTTATAAGACCAGAGAGATGACATGTATTGTCTATAAGCAAAATAACTCTAAATTTGAGATTCGTGATGTTCATATAGCATATTTCTAGAATAAAACATTTATTAAACCATTCAGTGAACTTAAATTTATTCAAATCTACACTTTTCATTAAATGTGACTTTAGGAATATGATTTATAAGCAGTAATTTCAACATATGATCTCCTGAAATGTTGGGGCAAAATAACAAGTTCACATGATCTTAAGCTACCTTAAATCAACCATCCCTTTTCTGTGTTTTTGCTAAGCAAGTTCTATTTGGCATTACTTTCCAAAACAAACCACTGTCATCTGCATTTCAAACTTGGTCAGGAATAAAACCTCCAACTTCAATTATTTAAGAAAGTCTTTGTGGAAATCCTACAGCAGCCAAATCACCAGCTGATGCAGTTTCAACTTTAAATTTTATAATGGGCTTAGCATGTCTTTTGAGAAAACCTGTTATCCAACCTGTACTTGTAGTTCTTAAAATTCTTCTTTTTTTTTTTTGGTTGTTTGTTTAACTTAGATAATGTTTTACTTTTATTTATTTATTTTTTTGTCTGTTTATACATTGTTAATGTTTGCTTGACGATATTTCTGTTTACTGATACTCTATTTTGTGATTTATCTTCCATCGCCATTCCCAATTTTTCCATTTTTTTTTCAACAATATCTCTTGTGTATAATGATGATTTAGCACTTAACTTTGTACCAGAACTTACTGACTTTTCTAACATCATTTTTCTTGATAGTTCTTATGGTAGCTTCACATATGTTTGATAAGATGCTTTCTTACAGATATTTCAATTTCTAAAAATGGTGATCTAAAGTTTGACTTTTAATATCTGAAGATATCTTTTCCTTTTCATTTTTGTTATTTGTGTATTGTGCGACAATATGTAATGGTAAAGTTTTTGTATGTGCATATCATCTGTCTTTTTGACTCTGACTCTTTCTCCCTACCAACCTTCTGTCGAGACTGCAACGCCAATAACATGCACCTTGAGCAACTTTCACATCACCTGTTGCTACTTTGAATTGCTGAGCTGTTTCCTCCTATTGCTTGATAAGCTTTTATGCCCAAATCATTTACAATTTTAATTTCAATTTAAAAGCGTATCAATATTTCTTCAATGAATCTGCACTTAAATCATTCTGGTCACAAAAATTCATCATATTTAAATTGATCAGCAAGAAGAGTTTTCATTAATTATAGGTGATAGAACATCATTATGGGCTTTTTTTTCTCTTAGGGAGTAATGTTAATAATACTATTAGATGTCTGGTCAGTACAAGCCTTTTGCTAACTAATCAGCGGGAGGTTTGAGCACAGGTTTAATGTCTCCTTGTTGGGCATGGTTTTAAGTTTTTGTATTTTTTCACAATTGTTGTAATTGGTATTGCAAGCTCAATAACTTGATAATCAAAAAAAAGATAAAATTCCATTTTAAGTTTTTAAAATTTGGGGAATTCTCGGAAATAGAAATCATATTATAATCTTCATATCCAACATCAAAATCAATTATAAAAATAAAAGTAAAAAGAAAATTTTCTTCTTAGAATTTGGGTTGACAATGTTAAATCAAAATTGTGTAAAAGTTCAAGTAAAAACAGAATTGGGAGTATAAAAGAAAAACAAATTATAATAGAAATTTAAAATCTTTTTGAGAAATTTTATTTACAATCAATAAAATATTTGAAAAATAAATCAAAGAAATATAAAGTGATACATAATTATAATTACCTATCAAAAAATTTTATTTTAATTTTAAGAGGAATTTGAAATGTAATCCAGCAATGGTTAAGAATCACTTGAGTGCATTTTTTTTATGTGTAACATCTTTCCCCACGGTTGCTGGATATTTGTGGGAGCGATTTCGTGAAAAGGGACGGAAATGGGTAACAGGAAGTGACGTAAAAACGCGCTGTTTGATTTGACCAATGAGAGCGCGTGGTGGTGTCTCTTCGCTACCCTCGGATTGGGGTTCAACTATTTGCCGCATCGGCGCCCCGCTGAGTTGGGTCCCATTGCTTTGCCTATTCATTGATTCCACCCCTTCCTCGAAGGGGTTGTTGATTTTTTATTTCCTCCACTTCATGGCTTTCCTTTTCTTCTCAAACTGAGTATAAACACCTCCAGCATTGGCACTCGAAAATTCTAATTTCCATCCGGCTTCAACTATAGTAGCCATCAAGCACTCATATTAATCAATTTGAAGCTTCTGGAAGCATCATTCTCCAACAAATATTAAGTGCTTGATGGTTCATGAGGAATTAAGACCTCAGATCCACGAGCAAAATTATGTTTATCAGACAATTTATCAAAAAATTAGCAACTAACTTCTTTCATAAAATTGATAACTCTAATAATCTGTCGATCTTGGATATTGAAAAATATATCCCTGATCCTAATTTTAACAGATCCAGCAACATTCTTTCGAATTCACTCTTCAATTACAATTCTTAATTCTTCTTTTCATTACATTCTTCTTACCCATGTTAGAAGCTTACTTTACCTCTTTTCCTGAGCCCTCGTGGCCTAGTGGTTAGAGAAGCTGACTTCAAATGAATTGCCCCGGGTTTGATTCTCGGGACCTTGCAGCTTTTAAATTTACTTTAAATCACTTTAATTTTACTTCAAAAATTATTTCTCTTAATCAAATTTAAATTTCCACATTCTTTCCTGTTTTTTCTATATGTATTATTTTTTTATTAGCTTTTAAAAAGGCTGTTTTTCTGATTTCAAATCATTCGTTTTCTATAATGACTGAGTCCTAAGCTGCATTCCCATTGTTCAGGCCTCACCCCATCCACCCACTAATCAAAATTTGCTTTCATTCTCAGTGTTTGCACCATTTTTGAAGCTATTTTTCAAGCACTTAAGCATTTTAAAAGTTTTAAATTTTTATTTTTTTACTCTCCTATAAGTATATTTTACCTTTTAAGTATTTTTTAATTAAAGAAAGGCAAGAGTCAATTTGTCACAGTCACTCAAAATCCTAACGATTAGAGGTTATAGCTCGAAAGAGAGCTAGGTACTCTGGTCATCCACCCAACGATACTCTAAATCCACTTTGCACATACCAGATAGTCTTATTAGACTTTACCCAGGATAAACTTGGGATTCTTACGCACAATTGTCAAAGTCTCAGGGCTCATCAAACAGATTTTGATGATGTTATTTCACAATATTGTACATTACTCATGTTGTCTCAGAGACGTAGTTAAATAATGAAGAATGTGTTGCGATACCTAACTTCGATTGCTGCATACAATTTAAACAACTGGGCTACAGAGCAGTTGGTGTTGGGATCTATCGCAAACAGAACTCACATGTTGTGACTCCTCAGATGGACATTACTTATTGTCAAACAAGTGGTCAGTGTACTGTTAGTCCGATATTGGCAGAATGTGTGGCAGAATGCTTATTTGAAAATGGACAACCAGTTATTTCGGAGGTCGTATAATTTCTTCGAATCAAACGGTTCAAAAAATTAAAGATTTCCAGCATTTTGTACTTTTACCATATACTGAAAGTGGTTCTGCTCTTTTTAAAAAAACTATCTCTCACTTCCCATGATTTTGAGTGATTTTAACTTTAACTTCAGTTTGCCAAAAGCTGAGCCACTCATAGCTTTTTTGAATGATAAGCTCAACATGAAGACAAATCAAAATGTTTTGACAACTAACAGTGGTACAGTTATTGATGCTGTTTTTCAACCGTTTTTAAATACTTTGAAATCACAAGTATGTGTGTCATATTTTAGTTATCATAAGTCTATTATCTCCGCTCTTCCCCAAATTTAACAAGAATAATTATTTTTGATAAAAAATTGCATTACTCCTTGTGTTAATTAAATAAAATTTTCATTAAAGATATAGTTATTCGATATAAAATTATTTCCAATCATACCGGATTCATTTTTTTCAGGATATTACTATAGTATATTTATCACAATAACATGTCTGATGTTACACTTTATATGCGACTACTGTATGGCTCATTTCTTTTTTTTATATGATACAAAGTATATTACTTAAAAAAATAATAAAACCATATTATAAAAAATCCCCCCCACACACACACACATTTAATTTGAAACACATTATTTAAAACAATAATTACATACATGTGCTTTGATACATAAATACAACAGAAATCCCTATTTTAAACTTAAATCATTAATAATAATCGATCTAATAATAGATATAAATTTTAAACATAAACAAGGCATTTTAAAAATAGAATAAAGCAAAATTTTGTACTAATACATTAAAAAGAAATAAGAATGAACTAGCTTTGTATGGATAATTAAAAATTTAAATTGCTAATTTTTTCTAAAAACAAATGTGTTCATCTTCAAAAATGAAATAATTTAAGTTGTTGAAATTTTTATAATTACCTTATTTACTCGAATAGGTTTTCCATATAATTTTATCATATTCATAATTTTGATAGCATAATCAGCATCATCTTCTCCTAAGAACTCAACAAAACCATAACCCTGATGTTGTCCAGTCACACGATCCTTTGGCATATGAACATTAACTAAAAATATACATAAATTACTACTATGTTACATAACATTGAAACAGGTAAAATCCAAATCATGAGACACAAAATTATGAAGTTAAAATGATAAATCCTGAGAGAAAATACATTATAACAATATACAAATAAAAAATACTGATTTTCAAAGTTGTAAAGACATTTCACATTTCTAGGATTAAAATGTATAATAGGGTGCTCTAAAGTGATTCTTTTTTTGGTGACTGGTTTTGCTTAAAAAGAGAATGTTATGGAATTTTTATCTATAATTTTATAAATGTGAAACTTATAGCAAAGATTTCTCCAGTTTTCTAGTGATTTCAGTTTAGAATTAAAAAAGAATTAGAGCCTTTATGGTTTTTATGCATATTTTTAACAAAAAATCTATTTTAAAAAAGATAGAAATGAACATAAAATATTATGTTCCTTTCAGTGAAATGATAGAGGAAAAAAAGGTTGTTCTAAACTGTTATGTAGTCAGTAGAATCACCACTTTTGGCAACAAATAATTTTTGTCATATAGGGGTGCACCAAAATAGGATTCAACCTAATATACAAATTGTAATGATTTAAAAGAGAGTTATAGAAATTTAGTAAATTAATGGAATAGTTAAACATTATGAAATAAAAAATTATTACAATCCTAGAAAGCAAAGAATTACTTTTTGTCAAAATTCAAATTTTTTCAAGAAAAAATATACCAATTTAAGATCACTGAGAAGGATACAATGATGTTCATTCAAACTGATGGTTTTGTGTATCTATTGCCATATGAAGTCAGAAAGTTTGGAATTGAATTGAATCTTACATGAAGCAATGGAATTTTAATTGTATTTGAAAAGCTTATCCTTCACAATAATTTTCTCTGATACATTAATCTCAAAGGGAATGAAATTATAGTTGGCTTTTCTAACTCACATGTTTGATAAGATTAAAATTTGGATCCTACCTAATTTGTTTTTCAAACCCATCACTTGTTTTCATGGAAATTTTAATACAGTGCTTGTTCATTCTTCTCTTACAGTATTCCCAAATAAATTCCTCTGTCAAGTCCTTTTTAATCAAATACATGGCATCTTCACAAACTAAACATTTAATATTACTCAAAATCAAACCTTGAATTATGCATCATTCTAACATTTTTCTCTTGTGCCCCAGAAATAAAACAAGAACAAACAATACTTCTCAATCAGGTTGTTCAGAAAAATTAACTGAAGACCGTCAGTCGAGGGTTGGGTTTGGGTAAGTTTTAATGGTGGGGGTGGGGAGGGGGGAGGGGAGCGGAGGAGGGAGG
>BMAV01009682.1:157733-179369 GCA_019973955.1 Trichonephila inaurata madagascariensis
AAAGACAACATGCGATTTTATTGGAATAATTCAGCATTTCATTCTATTAAGATTACCAAAATTAGTAGTAGCTGGACTGACTGAAATTTTTACCACACCATGAAAACATAAACACATCGCCAAATCCAAGGGGAATACTAATCTACACTTTAACCATTTCCAGTTCATGATAGATAGATTTAGTCAAATACTAATTTAATTACTTCTTTTAAAAATATATGCTAGGATTTTGTTCAAAAATGTTTTTGAATTTCTGCTTTACTGACAAATTTCTGTACAAGAAGGTTGTCCTTATGTAAATTGTATTGATGGTGACTATCAATTAGGATTCTGTATGGATAAATCCACAGTAGACCACACCCCTTTTGGTCTGAGACAAATTCTGGAGAAATCCCAATAATTTAATATTGATTTATGTCTCTTTTCCATTGACCACAATGATTTATTTAAAGCTATACATAATTTTGACTTTCTCAAAAAGCTAAACAAATTGGTAAAAATCACAGTAAAGGGCAAAAATGACACTTTTGTAGTCCTAAAACAAGGAAGCTTTTCTAGTGGCTTTCTTGTCAATCAGTGAGTTAAACCCTCAGTGAGTAGATACCCTCTCAAGTCTTTTATTCAAAATTGCATTGAAGAGGGTCATCAGGAAGGAAGAAGTAAACATCAAGGATAGTATTTTTAGAAAATTTATTCAAATGCTGTCTCTTGCAGTTGACATAGCACTTGTGGTAAGAAAAAAAAGTTATCTAATCGAAGCATTTGAAGCTACTGACAGAAAGGCTAAGGCAGTGGACCTTATTATTAATCAAGATAAAGCTAAATACACTGGTCAAAGCAGTTAGGGGATATTATGATTTCAGATATAAACTGAAGATGAAGAAATCTTTTGGTGACTAATAAATGTATCATAAAATATGAGAAAAGAAGCAACAAATAAGTAATAATTAAATTTTATTGACAATATTTGTAGCTATATTTGACAAGAATCTCATATATGTATATCATATTCTACTATTCAAAATTCTAAATATAAGCTTCCATTCATTTTTAAAAAATGTTGTGTATTTTTTATTTTTTCAGCTTGTATACAACTGACAAAAATATTTAAAGGAAATTAAAATAAGGGCATACCCACTGGACCGGCCTGTACAAATAATTCCCACAGAATAGTTTCACTGACTTTTTCATCAAGACCTCCAACATAGATTGTTGCATCTAAAATATAAACACTAATGTAAACAAAGCAAAAAGTATATTAGAAATATTCACATAAAGAAAAAAAGTTACATTTAAGTAGATTCTTAAGGACCAATTCAATGCATTGGGGAGTGTTCTCCCTCTGTCTTTTTTAGACTTGAAACTAGAATGGTGTGCCCTGCTATTGATTTATGTTACAAAATTAATAGAACATCCCCCCCCCCTCCACATTTTGTAAATAAAAAAACTAATGTTTTTGAAATATATGAATTTTTTGATTCTCCTAGGCATAACCTAAGTTTTTTGTCCTTCTCTTCACTATTAGAATAGGATTCTGTGGAAGCTTGTGAATCATACTTCATATAACAATTAAAATTAGAAGTTACAAGGGTCATTCTAAAAGTAAAAAAACATTTCTTTTTCAAGATACAATTGTTCAAGATAATGTGAGAAAATTTATTTTACAACATATTTTCATATCTTAGCTATTTTTCTATGTATAGTTGACATTCAAATTTAAACATTTGTCATAGAGATGCAACAGTTTTCCAATACCTTCTGCATATTTAGTTGATGTAGTTTGAACAGGTCACTAATAATCTTTTTCAGTTCATTGTCATTTGCATTATGGTCTCCACTTAAAAATCCTTTAATTCGGTACTGGTAATTACTTAGTGCTAAGTTTGAGCTATAAGGTGGAAGTGAACCCCACATCTTTCATACAAGATTCACTCCAGGCAACGTAACAGCTGTGAACCAGTGATTTCCTGGTTCTCACTTAACAAAGAGGCTGAACTAAGTCATAAAATCGTTCCCTGTAGACCTCCCAAGTTTTAAAAGGGGGAAGGAATGAAATCTGTTGCCTTTTTGAAGGAGATTGAAAAAGAGAAGTAAACGTTTTCGGAATGAATGTCTATGGGATGTATATGTTAGCTTTGATTTTTTTTATGACTAAATCTGCTTTATTTTCATTTAAAATGTCCAGAATTGTATATATATCACCTTAATTATTAATTTATAATCTGTAAGTAATTAAAAAAATTATTCAGACCTAAGAAATTTGAGAACCTAATTTTTGCTTTTGATTAAAACTTTTTTTCTTAAATAAGTTATTTTCTGAATTCTCTTCTTGAATATTTCTGTTTACATGGAAAATCTAATTCAGGAAGTTATTATGAATTGTAAGTATTATTGGATTCAAGACCAACCGTATTCTCTCCGAGACGAAAATGTACCTCTGTTGGATTGGTTTAGTAACCTTTTTCCCCATGATTATTCAAATTCCAATGATTTCTAATGGTTTCTCTTATTTCTAGGACAATAGTTTTAATAACATTATGTCTGAACAAAGCAATTTTGCTAGTAATTTTTTGTTTATTGAATGAAAAAGAGAAGAATAAGTGGTGATCAAATTGTATATGAATGTATGTCTGATTACTTCCAAGTATGAATGTCTGAAATTGTGACAAAAATATGAGTTTGTATGAGCAAAATATAAAATTCACAGTTTTGAATAGCAATTTTATAAGACTTAGTGAAAATCAGTTTATTGAATGAGTCCTATTGATATGCTCCCAGACAGCAAAGGACATCTCTTCTAAGTATAGCAAGTGTTCTACTTCCATCTCTAATAATACAATAGTTTATGATTAAATTAAATATTGTGTTAATTTTCCCCCTATTTCCATTAACCCCTTCCGGTAAAATGATGAGTCAAGCTTATCATTGGTTGTTCATACCATACCGCACAATGACAAGCTACACTCATCATGTGACTTAAGTTACTGTTAAATATGATAATTTCAGAAAAATTTGTAGTCTCTCCAGTTAAGGTTTACTAGCTCTTTGAGATGGTCTGACAAAATATATACTAAACAGAGAGCAAATATTGTAATGCTGACATCGTGGATACAAAGAGAAAGAGAAAGTTGGAGAAGAGGAGAATGCTTTAAAACCAGGTTGTATAACTGAATACAATAATGGAATGGGAGGCATTGATAAAAATGATCAACAGCTGGCATGTTTTCTGATTATGTGAAAACATATGAATGGATATAAAAAATATTCTTTTACATGTTTAACTATGCACTCTACAAATTTTTTTTTTCATATGTTTTATATATTTAAAAAAATAATAATATCAATAAAACCGGAATTGGGAGGTTTTGATTGGACATAAGAGTAAATCCTACAAAAAGCTACACTACTGCATCATAAAACTTGTGGGGGTCCTTCATATAGTGACACCCCAGCAATATTGCACGCTAAAAGATGGGGACACACTTTCCAGAATACATTCTTTCAATTCAGAATAAAAGAAAATGTACTAAGAGGTGCCATATGTTACAATAAAATTAGAAGTGAGACTCCATGACAGTGTAAACAATGCTGTTTTCCTTTGCACTTACCAGAGTGTTAAAAAATACCATATGCTTGAAAACTATTAATTATATACCTAATTAAGGTTTTGCTTTAATTTTTTTCTTAATTTTACAGTTTTTGATATTATTTAACAACATATATAAAAATGGATGTTAATGAAGAACATGTAATTATAAAATAAAACAAGTTTTTTAAAAACAAAAATTAAATGGTTATTTCATGCACAGTTTTTCATTATTAAGCCACACTGGAAACAGTTAAAATAATTGTGATTGTGCTTTTCTTAATTTTTGTCAACATTTTTTATATTACTTGGATAGATATTAATTTTATACTTTATTTTTTAATATAAAGCACAAAATACTTTATATATTTTTTTTTAATTACTTAGATGAAATCCATCATCATCATATGTCATACTTCAAAACAATTCAGTTTTGCCTTGCATATAATTTCATGTTTTAAAAATGCGAGGTCAGCACAATTTGGTCAAAAAAAAGTGGGTTTATCTAGAATTTAACAAAACATAGCACTAATAACCTTCATTAGGAGTTAACAAAACATAGCACTCTTTATCTTCATTAGGATTTAATAGAACAAAGCATTAACAACCATTATAACAAAGTAAAATGTATGCAAATGTAAGACAGCAAAATGAATTAATTTTGCCACAAAATTACACATTCTAAATCAAATATAAATGTATGTATATATATATGTAATAATTCCCTCTAGCAACCTTTTACTTATAACTCTTTTTTAATAATCTTTAAATCAGCTTTTAATACTTAGGTTCAAAACTATTGTCCTAATCTTAATTGTACTCAAATAGTAATATTACATCAGAAATCCCTTTCCCATCCATTTTAACCAATAGCAGCTCTTGTTACAAAGGAGTCGCACGATCTTCACTGCCGGTATAAAAGGCGAAAGTCTTCTTGTGCTCTTCCCTTTATGTCTTTGTGTTCGTCCTGTAAAATGTCACTTTTGCTTGTCGCTTCTGTTATATGTGCAGTGTCGTCCACTCCCTGTTTAGTATTTACAATGTGAATGCTTGAATGTCTCACCCAGTTTAATAAACAAGATTTTCTGCCCCAAAGGACTGCCTTATCAATCCCATCAATATAGAACAGCAACCCTCATGAATAAGCATCGACAAATATACATACAAGTAACTAACACTCGGCTAACGCTACACAAAGCCGGTAGGATATACCGCGAAGAGATGTGCAAGAAAAGATGGAAGATTATAAAAATAAGAAAAAATTGCTGTGAATTCTACAAATAATGTGTTCAAGTTCTTTAGTGAATTTCTTTACATCGATACTGGTTTCTCTCCTAGGCTATTTCAGGCTTTTGAAAAAATAGCATACTTCTTCTGTAACTACAACTGTTTAAGTTCATAAGGTATGTCATTTCTTTTACATAAACAGTATTTTGATACATGTAGAAGTCTCTTTTTTTTTATTTTTAAAGCTAACATTTTTATGCCCAGCATATAACAAGAACCTGTAATTTTGATCTTATTTTTGCTCTTAAAAAAACAGGTTATATGCTGGATTTTACGATAATCAAATAAAAATGATTGTTGAAAAGTAAGATAAGATTGCGCAAAATTAGATTACAATAGCAGTCAAGTAGAAAATATTTAGTGGTAGTTAAACATATTTTTTATAAGTGTATTCTTAATTTTCTGAGGCAAAAATCTGCATATGTTTATATATATAAATCTTCTGTGCATGTGTATGTGACTGAACTCCTCCTAAGTGGCTGAAGCGATTTTGATGACATTTTTTGTGGGGGTTCAAGTAGATTCGAGAATGGTTTAGATTCACAATTTGGTCCAAGATAGCAATTAGTTAAAAAGATATTAATTAAAACCAGTTTTGGACACCAACTTTGATTTGTCTGCATTGTTGTAACACTGTTATTGTTACAACAATGACAAAAGTTGGCGTCAAAAATCAGTTTTCAGTCAAAATGGAATTTCGTGATGTTGCTCTATTGACTGTATTAATGAACTTTGTTTAAAAAATAAATGCTTTTAACATGTGATTAACTTGAAATATATTTTTAAAATCTCAATTTCTACAATGCTTTAAATTTTTGTAATATAAATTCCTAAAAAAAGATAAAACTATTTTTCAAGCAGATTGGTCCATTTTTTTAACCGTTTCCAATGCTGCCAAGTTAATTTGAAACAAAATATTGTAAAACTTCAAAAAAATTTTGGAATTTTTTAATTAAAAAAAAAAATCTGCTTTTTGTATACATAAAATATTTTAAAGGTGTATTTTTCCATCTTGGAGAGCCGTAAAAATACAACGAAAAAAATTGGAAAAATCACCAAATGCCAGTAATAGTTAATTATGGGAAAGCTACCTCAGAACACACGAGTTTGAGCGCTTATAGCGCATGTGTGGAAAAACAACCTACGGAGAGTACATAAGCAGATAAAAGATTTTACTGTCAGATAAAGATGTTTTTTTTTAATGTTTTTTCTTTTATAATTATTGTAAAGAATGAATTTTCCAGTAATTTTCCAAATCTAATTTATTAGTTTGAATTTTAAGAAAGTATTCATTGTTTCATGTATAAAGTAATTAATATGATCTCAGTTTTTAATAATATATCGCAACATAGTTTTCTTTTAGAGAAATAATTTACTGAAAAACCTTAAAATATAGGAAAATGCTGCCCTGTTTTTATTAAATAGTACTATTTCCTTTTAAATCTTTTTTTATACAAGGAAATAAAACAATTTTTTCAGCCCCCCCCCTCCCATAGTTCTTTTTTCACAGTTACATATATTTAATTCAAAAAATCAAACATCCAGATAAAAGCAGTCGTTTCATAGCTAATGGTAGACATTTTTTGATTCATTATTTAACAAAAATTGTTATAAATTAATAATTTTTTTAAAAATTATTAATTGCATTTTATTATTTATTTAAAAATAAATTCATACATTGTCTGTTTTCTTGAGAACAAAACTGGATTAGCTTTGTAAATTTTTAATTGAAAACAGAAATTTGAAAAAAAAAGATCTTATCCCTCGGTGAAAAAAGGAGGGTCTTATACTTGAAAAAACCCATACAACGCTTGGCTGAATGGAGGGAAAAGAAATCTGTCTGATAAAGAGAAGTGGAATAAATTTCTGAAAAGGGGATTTAAATAACATAAATATAGAAATCACTCACATCGCTCAGTAACGCACACACACACAGAAATTCTGGTGTCCAGAGAGAAAGGGAAAATTTCCATGGGAATAAACACTGTACTCAAGGAAAAAGCCTTTGCAAAGCCGAGCTAAGTGGCGAGAAAACGGACCCGCCCAACAGGACAAAGATGTGGAAGAAACTTCAAAAAAGAGTATTTTAATGACATTAATATAGAAATCACAGAAGTGCTGACACTGAAAGGGAAGGAGAATCTTCCAAGGCATAAAGCTGTACACTTGAAGAAGCCTGTGCAACACCGGGCCATTCAGCTAGTGTTTATTTAAAATGCTTCTGAAACTTTTCAATTTAGAGGTTTTTTTGTTGACTGTTTCTTATTTTTACTTTAAATTAAACCATTTGTTATGTGTAAAATATAAAAACATGTTTGCAATTCTCAATCATATATTATTTTTATAGAAAGTTAAATTAATCCAGTAACTGCTGCATATGTATTTATATTGGCAGCAAAAAGACTCCCCGAAATAAAATCCAACTGTGTGTTAAAAATTCGAGGCTGTGTTTCAAGTTTAAAAGTATAGTTCAGTATTACTTCAACCACTGGGAAGAAATAATTCGGCCAGAAAAAAATTTAAAAGCATTTCATAACTTCCCATAGGGCAAAAATAACGAAACGTTTCCCAATCGAAAGAATTGAATGAATAGAAATTTAAAAAATATATACATATATTTTTTATACATGCACATTCAAAGAAAACCAAAGGAATAATTCTGTCGAAATGACTTATAATGCCAAAGTTGTGGAAAATTTACATAGAAAAAACCGGCAACTTAATGAAAAAAAAAGCGATAATATTTGCAGAGATACGACTATGCATCTTTACAACAAAGGTCTAATTATAACCTTTAATTATTCCTTTGCAACTGACACAAACATAAATGTTAAATTAATAAGCAAGAAACACATTAACATTATCACCTTGATTTCTCTCAGCGATCGGACCGGCTGCCATTTTGGACAACAATAACAAACCTCAATTTGAAGAAAGTCACAGTTAACTAAGAATTACAGCAAACACATTATGGTCACGCACATAGTAGGATATAAGATAATATTTTATCCCAAGAACAAATTTTGTTTTCAGAATCACATTTACTTTAGTTAATAACTTCAAACAGATCAATCTATTACAAATTTCCAAAATTATTTAAGGGAAACTATCCAATCATAACATTGCATCTTATTTTCTGTAGGTATCGAAGGAGTAATCTGAATCTGAGGATAATTATTCCTTTTTGCAAGTGTCCTATGAAAATCTACAGGCTTAGTATGTGATTGTATGGAGGTAAAAAAAGAACTTCAGAGTGAGGACCTTGTTACTGATATAGAAGAGACTCTCACTCACCAAGTAGGACTTAAAGCATTCTTTCAGGTCATCCATTTGCTTTGTAATTAAGAACTATAGCAATAGCGCGGCTAGTTCTGTGTGAGCCCTGTATCAAAATTCTTTCGAAGCTCTTTTTTTACATATAAGAGCCCTGTTAGTAGGACTGTAGGGACACATGTTGGGGCTCCTGTAGCTTGGGGGCACTGTATCATTGATACGGCTGTAGCTACGCCTCTAAACTATTGTCAGATGACGAGGTGAACATCTAACCTAGCATCCATATCAAGTCATATCAATTGATTGATTTTCTTGCTAACATTATACTCGAGGGTATTAGTGACATACTTCACAATTTTAAGACTCGATTAAATGACAACGATACCATTCTGAAAAATTTAACACCTCGCCATAATGGAAGCTTTGAACTTCAACAGATTCAATGCAAATTCCTCTATGCGGAAAGTTGACTCCAAAACTCAATTACACGACTCAACCGAAACAACACTGTTCACAATCAGGACCATTCGGCTTCCGCAGTGACCTTCTCGCTAATGTCAAAGCTCGGAAGATAGATTAAACGAGCATCCGATTCATTATATATAGTAAGGACCTTCAGTAGAATCAAAATTCGAACCCGTGGTTTTGATGAAACATCACGGGGACAAGCTAAATGTTATATTCATTCAGCTATTATGACTTGAAGAATAGATTCGCCTAGAAAAAGTTTACTTAATAAGAGTTTTGAGCTATTAGGCACTGTTTTTTAAATTTCTTTGAAAAACTATTTAATATAATAAAGTGAGATAATCTTCAATCATAACTTCGCGGTCTCTCTCACCTAATTATAATAGATTTCTCTGATTTTTTTTTTTTTTTTTTTTTTTTTTTTTTTTTTGTTGACAAAATTTGCGGAGACACTGCTCTCAGTCAGACCCCTAAATTAGTACTGTTCAAATCGGAGAAGTGATAAAAATTTTAGGGATGTAAGTTTCAAAGAAATTTATTAAATAATAGAAATTATGAGGTTTTCTTCAACAAGTATCTCATGTACTAATAAAATAATAAAATAAGTTACTATGTATAAATAGAGCTACGCTTTGTTAAAAAAAGAAAACACTTAATGTCGATTTTTGAAGTGGACAATTTTAAAAAAAAAGCATATGGTCTATCTTCCATTTTATACAAAATGGAAGGGTTTGAAAGGAAAACAGATAGTTCCTTTACCACTGCTATAGATAAAAATCTTTCTTTGCTTTTAGGATACTTTTCCAAAAGTAACCATAAAGTAATGAATAAACTTGGGTTTTTCAGAACAAAATTAATTGTTGGATCATTGAACCATTTGTCAGTTATCAGAATGTAACAGACGAATGATTTAAAAACTGCTTTAATCTGCAAATAAAAGGCCATTTAAGAGTACTAAATTTTTTTGGTATTGCTATAATTTCAGATTATTTTCTCTGATAATTTAAAAGGCGAAATAAAGTAAATAAAATTTTAATCAAGTTTTGAATCATTTTAAAATAGGATTCGTTTTTAACTATAGTACAGTATTTGAATAATATTTTCGTTATAATCGATGGTCAAGGATCAGCTCGGAAAGAAAAAATTTAAGTGCTTTTCCTAAGCCACAAATCAGTTTATAACATGCAACAAGTTATAGAAGAAGAAGAACTTTTAAGAAGCGTGCGTATACTCTATTGAAGACCTTTCACACACGTGCCAGAAGTTTGATGAACACGGCGCGTGTGGAGTTGGAAAATTTCTATAAAAGCAGAATGCATGTAAAACGGTCTTCATACAATGAAAGCCTGACTGGTAGAAGGCGAATTTTTCGTTAATTTCCAAATAACTTACGATTATTGTGTGATCTTGTTTTACTATAGTAACTAGCTTATTTATTCTTGTTATTTCATAAAGTAATTAACAATTTTGTGTAAGTAAATATTTTTATTCTTAGTAGCCGATAAATAAGTTAGATTTTTTTTTTCGTTGATTTCGTTCGCATTTTGGTTTGGTTACTTTTGGTTTTTTTTATATTTGTTATTTGTACCTTTTAGTTCGTTCCTGTGTCAAAGAATTCTGAAGGAGATGGTCGTTTATTCAACCCCTATTTTCACTCCGGTTGGACCAACTTTATTACCGACCAACAACAGATTTCTGCCTCTGTGTTCCATTGCAACGACGCCGGCGTTTTTGGCTGTGCCGATCATTAAGCGGACATGGTAAGTTCCCTCTCTAAATACTTGGAGGAATAAATTCAGGGATATATTTCATAAAATTATTTACCAGTAAAGTGAAGACCATAAGCAGATAATATTCCCACTGGATAATCTCCACAGTTTCGTGGTCAGCCATATTCAAATGGATCACGGGTTCAAATACTCATTCCATTAATGGTCGTTATGCCATAAGGGAAAACTGTGGCTACAGACATTTGGAAGGAATTAAACGAGTTTTGTATCATGGAAGTTAGTGGGAGGCAATCATTCGAATGCCGCTCTTGTTATTTAACCTCAGCTTGAAATTGAGATCCATCGCTAATGTAACTAATAGACCTCTCTATCCTGTAGATTTTAAGTGTGCAAAAATTTGGCAAATTTGCTTTAGATAATCAAAGCGCAAATGCTTGACGTCACCGTATAATGTATAAAAACTAGAGATTTACTGAATAGTTTCAGACAACACGTGAATTTTTCCTTAAGAGCAAATCAAGTATCTGCTACAATCCCAGAATTAATCATTCTAAATGCTATTTGCAAGGTATTTAATGTTTATAGAAAATAAACGCGAAGTCTTTAGTGTGTTCAAACACATGGCTATATTGTTAACATTTAGAAAATAAGGATGATAATAAGTTACTCTTTGTATTCTGTAACTCCAATTTCAACTCCCGATAAGAGTGGAATATTCTCGAACAACCCGACAATAGCTAACCCAAACATGAAAGTAAAATTGTTGAATATATGCCGATTTACATTTGTTTATCCGTAAGTTTTCTGAAGGGCTTAGCATACTTCACCTAAGTTACAACTTGAGTCCAATTTCGGCGTCTTGGCAAATAACGGTGCAACTCGGTTGTACTTCCTATACAGTATTTTGTGAAAATACAATATTGAGTGAGTGTGAGTGAGTTTGGTGTTTTATGGCGCAAGAGCCACTTTTGGCTATACTGCGCCAAACATTCATAGGTCTGTGGTGTGGACGGGAAAAGGAGAAATTGGATGACAAGATGGAGGGTCGAAAATAGAGAAAAATCACTGGGTACCCCGGGGTCGTGACACCCGTGTTTACCAAAGATAGTAAACCCCTTGGAAAAAGGAAGAGATCACCACACACACGGTACCTCGGGATTGTGACACCCGTACCCACCTAAAGGTGAGCCCCCAGAGGGGGATTACAATATCAAAAGGGCAACGAAATGTTAATGCTTGATGCAAACATAAAGATAGTATTTACCAAAAAATCCCGTATTGTTTATGTTAAGGCAACTGTAGGAGATACTTTTAAATGCCTTATCTTAAATACTTGCTGAAGGAAAGTATTACCCATAGAATTTACTTTGTAAAGAAGAGGGTACCTTTATTTCTGTTTGAATATTTTGTAATAAATATGTTCGTGTCTTTCATAAAAAAATGTATCCCTTATCTTAAGAGCCTATGTGTATATACCTACAAATAACTGGCCAGTTTATCTCTTTTAAATTGTATTTATTGCTCATGATCAGTTTTTGTTCCAGAAGCCAAGGCTCTGATCTTTATTTTAACCCTATCGCTGCGTATCCCGCGATTTCCGCGGTAGCAGAGTGGTATAGGTATCGGATCGCGGCTTTCCTTGTCACGAGTTCGAGCCCAGTACCACTGAAGACCCGCCGTGTAGGGCAGCGATGCACGTTAAATCTGTCGACAGCTGAAACCTCCTCTGGTGTGGTAGTTAGGAGAGGGAAGTGCCAGCTCAGGTGTCGTCCACGTCACTTGACCATGGTTCAAAATTACGTGGTCCGTCGCCAAAAGCCCTCGTGTAGCTGAACAGTGCGACGTTAATATTCGATCAATCAACCCGCGATTTCCACGGGCAAATTGCACGGAGCAGACGTACAGTAGCACACACAGGAATTTTTCAAGGGGGTCCAGGGTTGAAAGTTCACCATACTTGTATCATGCTATTTTTGATTTTGTCTATTTTCAGGAACAAAACACAGTAAAAAAACTAATCATTGAATAAATAGCACTACAGACGTAGCATTACGCAGCGAGAGGGTTGAAACTGACAGCGCAAACATTTGACATTTTTAATCTTGCATTCAAAATATTAGTGTAAAGGTTCTTATAGAAAACTTGTTTACACCATGGAATAGATGAAAAGAAATTAATCTAACAGTAGAGAAATGTAACTAGCTTAAAAGAAATTACTGCAAATTAGGTTCATTTAATTATTAGAAATATATTTTCTAGCAATGTCTCAGTAGTGTGGCAGCTGATCTTCATGAAGATGTTCTCTAGTTTTTTACCCCATTCTTGGAGGCTTGTTGCAGTGTCTTCGAAACCTTCTGGGCGCTGGCACACGTTTGTGGACTCGGCGAAAGTTCGCTTCGCTTGCGAGTTAAGTATACTTAGACTTGTTTATTCAAAGACTGATATTAAATCAGTATGGGTCACCTGTCCCAAAATTGACCACTTTCATAAGTGGCCGTGATAGCAAAGTAGTCCTGGTCGAATTTACAACAAATTCCTGTGACTAAACAGTTTAGAGCAGTGCTTCTCAAACTTTCATTATTTGCAACCCAGTATTCAATCATAATTTTCATCGCCCCCCCTCCATACAATAACAAAGTATTTATTTCAATAATACTATACTTTGACGCAAAACCTACAATACGACTTGAACCTATTAAGGGCCTTCGGGGTATATATACGTCTCACTCGCCCAAAGTTTGATTGCCAGGACTGATATATACGTCTTTTCGAAGAACGATCTTTTCTGTGCATTGTTATCAATCAAGTTATTCCGAAGGATTTGGATTACAATAAAAGGACCTTGACAGTATTTGCGAAGGATTTACTTATTTCGGAGGATTTGCTTATTTATTCCTCCCTCCCCCCTCAATACATGATATACGCGTGCCTACTTGGAAAACGGTGGCATTGGGGAGCGAATCGAATAACTTTTTATCGGCAGTTAAAGGATTAATTATAAACCGTACAAATTATCAAGATAAATGTTAATTTTTGTATATAATTTTGGATATGACAAGCCCATGGTGTCATTGGCAATTATTAAACTTGTTGTTATAATATTTTTAAATTATAAAATACATTGTGCAGTACTGATACATTTATAAGTTTATTATATCAGTGTAAATGTGTATTTTATTTTTTATTATGTCAGAATGTATTTTATTTGTTTTCTTTCAGTAAATAATTTTTCTATTAATCTTTTGCTTACGACTTTTCGATGTGCTCGCGCCCCCCTCGCAGAGTTATCACGCATCCCAATGGGGGCGCACCCCACAGTTTGAGAAACGCTGGTTTAGAGGGAATGATGCACAAATATGTCGAGGCAAGTTATCACTGGGTGTACTAAAATTGAAGAGTAGAGTTCCAATATTTGGATGTCGTCCCGTTCAGTTGACAGAGGTTCAAAATTAAAAGTTCCGTCACTAATAGTCCCCATACTTCGTACTGCGATGTTAATAAACAAATTCATAAGTTCACTTTATTTTCAAAATGCCTCTTAAGGTCAATATCCGAGGTTTTATCTTGACCAATTTGAAAGTAATGTAGAATTGACTTATATTAGCTGTTATTTGAAGAGCAATCTTAATTTGATATTTACTTATATCTTTACTTCACTACAGAAGTCTTGCCCCTTTTACAAAACTAAAATTGCGTCGATTAAGAAAGAATTAATGAATTTTCTACCACATTTAAATATCTTGCAGCTCTGAAGTATATTTCAAGTTTTCCCACAGAATTTAAATGAGAAATTAAAATCCCACGTTTGCGATCAATGTATGACTTGTAATAGGTTGGAATTTAAGATCTCGGATAAAAGTCAAATCTCACGTAGAATTACAATAAAATATAGCCTTAATATGAGTCATCGGGTTAAAAATCACAGATTCAGTTAAATTTGTGATCACTTTTTGCTCTAGCCTTTCTTCATATTGAGGTAATTTCCAATAACGTATTAAGGAACCTTAACTAGACATTAATTTAAATAAAACGATGCTATTATTGTGTAACACAGTAGAAATATTTTTAACATATACTCTAAATCAGATTCCCAAACTTTGTCTCATAGACCCCTTGCCATTTTTTTTTTTGGTTTAGGGAAGAACCCTTACTTAATATTGAATTTTTGCAAATTTATCAATTTAAATATTTTTTGACAGCTGGTACTTTGAAAGATTTCGAACTGTAATGATGTATATAGTGTCTAAAAAACTTGAAGCATATGATAATTAAATTAAAAGTTTACATAAAAATTACTTACATAAAATAACTAAATAAATGACAGATGAATCTGGTTCTACAATAACAAATTTTCAACATCCAGTATCAATCTTTTGTCAAATTTAACCTTAAATCCATTTAAAAACTGAACACTAAAATCAACCTTAAATCCAGTTTATTTTTTGGCAACCTTGCTAAAACTTTCTCACGACATTCCGTAATTCGGGACAAATAACAGGCTTGTCTTTTTGAAGCCAAAATTGCTGCCAAGGTTCTAAACTTGACTTTAAAATCTTCGTTAATGTTTATTTCAATCAGTTCCTATTGTTATGTGACATTTTTTCAATGTGATCATATGAACTCATTACCCATGATTTTATCATAGTCAAAGCATTCTCAAACCTAGTTTCAAAATCTGAATAAAAGGTATCTAAGTGTTGAACGTAGGTTAAAACGTCATTTTCCTGGGAGATTGTGGCCAATTAAGAAACTGGAAAAATTCGTGACGTTCAGTATTACACTCCTTTGACTTAATTTTGGCAAGAAACGCTGAAATGAAGGTCCTTGTTTTAATAAAATTTATACTTTCACCTTGTAACTGCTGATTAACATCATTAAATTAAGTAAATAAATCTGTTAAATAGTTAAAATTTGGTTTCCACCATTAAATTTTCTTTTAAAGTCACGATCTAGTTTATCGAGAGCCACTATCTCAGAACCCCCCCCCCACACACACACTTACTCCTCCTGGGCAGCCAAATCATTTCTTCAATGACGTGGATCCCTTGCATGTCATAATTAGACTCCTGGGGTCGTTATAGACCTTTTGGGGAATCACTGCTCTAAATCTTCATAAATTGTGTGGTAAAGTATCCTAGAAATGATGGTTATTTTTTGATTTAATGAATTTTACTTTACCGATTGTAACTAATTTATAAAATAGCTTTACTTAAAAATTTAAATTTTGAATTGTTTTAATCTTGAACATAACTAATGTATCGGAAAAAGGGCAATTAGTTTCAAATCGTGATCAAACACATTAAGAGGTATTGGTATTTTTCCTTATCCACTCGGTTCAAAATTAAATTTAGTTCAAGTGATAACCAGAAAACAGCATGTATAAAGTGTGCTCATCTAAGGGTTTTTTCAAGAAATAATAGCTTTTTAGTGCTAAATGTTGAGTTTCGTAATTTTCTTATACAGGCTTGCGGTCATGGCTGGACGTCCATGAAAGGCAGGATAGCGTTTTGGTGCGCATTCTCCAACAATACTGGTGTAGTTGCATACCGCTTATATGGACAACAGTGTGATAACTGCCAAGGTGAAAGCTACGAACCTGCCATGTGGTATCCTGAAGAAATAGAGAAGGTAAACAGTAAATATATATATATATAAATATATGGCACAGAGCTTATGCCCGCTTTCAATAAAATCTGACTCAAAATAGTTACGAAATAAAGTCGCAACATTTTCCGAATGATTAAACTAATTCTTCCTGATAATATTCTTAACTTGGTTAGTAACAGCAAAAGTTAAATTCAACTAGTATGAGAAATAGGAACTTCGGCAGGGTGTTTATTTAAACCCTTGACCTAACGGTTCACAGCTACTCTGTACATTCCTAAGACAGCTAGGACGGGAAAAAACCTTATTTATTCCTATATTGTTTTGAGACTTGCTGAAGGGCATGTGTGCCGCAAACGAAGTAGCTTGGCTACTATGTGCTTTCTAGAACTAGAATGTGCTTTAGGGATTTCTAGGCTGTATAACATTGCCAAATGATTAAATTTAATATTCCGTTTTGTTCTATTCGTTTTCTTATCTATATACCCTACAAAATAAGCTGTGATTGTGAGTGATTAGTGCATCACGCCTCCCCACCATAGGTACTAGGTTCAAACCCCGGGCTGGGCAAGGTTGACTCAGCCTTCCATCCCTTCAGTGGGTCCTCATACGAGTACTAAGCTTGCTTGGGAACTTAACACTGGAGGTTTCGCGCCACACTGACCACTTGATCGGATCTCCTGCTTATGCATCTCAGGGCCCAAGGTCACGTATACAGAGTTGAGCACAGTAGGCCTTGGCCCTCATTGGCTGTCGCGCCACTGAGTTAAGTGGTACCCTGCAAAATAGTTTCTACTTTCAATATTGCACCGGATTGGCACTGAAGGAACGATTTCACTAATACAGAGATTAAGCAAGCTTTATTAATGTAAAATCATGGAGATTTAATATCTACAGTATTGAAGCGCTAAAATTGCTAACAGTTAAAAATGTAATATTGGATGTTCTACTGTACAATATTTTAGTGCACTGTAATTAAATCGTTTACTCCTACATCTTACATTTTAAGTTCTGATCTTGCAGGTGCTCTGGAACATTTGTAGTCGTGTGGCTCATGTATTTTACGGATGTGCCCGACCACCAATACAACTCAACAGGAGACCTGGTAAGCCGAAGAATCCTCACAATTCGGAAAAATGTCAAGCCTGCAAAGATGGAGTGTGTGCCGAAAGAAGATAAAGGGCTTCTCAAGTTTGGAGTAAAGAGCCTGAAGATATTGAACATTGACGTCAGCATTTTAAATAGTTTTAAAGCACATTGAAAAATTGCTATAGAACTGATAGTTAATTTGTCTGAATTTTTACTTGACTTTGGTTAAGTATCGCAATATTTCTGCAAAAAAATCTGAACAGTAGATTCATTTCTTTATTTTAATTCGAACTTTTTATGAAAGTACTAAATTTTTTAGTATGTCATTATATTCGAGTGATCTAATGTTCTTGATTTCTCAAATTTAAATATTTTGTATAGTATTAGCATTCTAGTTTTGTAAACTCGACTATAAGTTATCCACTTTTAAGCTTCATCAATCAATTGGCTCTTAATTTTTGCAAAAGAACTTGCGATTTTCATAATCATAGTCTCAAATTGTTAAATACTTCATTTGTGAATTGTTTAATAAACTTCTCTTCTGTAACTTAGTTTCTTTATTTAGTTGAACCTGTATTTCATAAATTGCACCATCGTGTTATTCTTTGATATCGGAATAAAGTCTCGAACATTTTGTATATTGGAGTATTTGGCAAATCGGAGCCAAATTTAACAATTTGTATACTTAAGTTTGCTTTTATAGGGTTAAATATTCTAATTTTCTTGGACTGAGAACCGCTTGCTTTTAAATGCATTAGCTTACGTGAGATGTTGTTGCATTAGACAAGGTTTTCGTTTAATATGATGAAAAATTTGTTACAAATTATAATCGCATTTTAAAGGTTTTACCTTCCATAATAATTTCGGAGCAAATTACGTCAAACTATTTAGATCTTTTGAAATATTATACTTTAGCAACAGAAATTTTTTCAATATAATTGGTTTCAAATGCTTCTGTATTTTGAAATAGAGTAATACTTCATACAGCAGTAGATAAGTTTATCGAAATGAAAATCCATATTCTATTTCATCGCTGAGTAGATATTGAAAAGCAGGCTTTAAGCCCTTGTTTCATTTCTGTAAAGTGACAAAAGATTGTTAATCTGTATGGTAATAGAAGTATAAAGTTTATTAATAGCGTATTTCTTGGTTATCACTTGGCGATTAAAATTATGACTAAAAATTGGGTCGCAAATACCGTAAGTTTGAGAAGCACTGCATTAGGACAATATTTTTACTTTATACACACGGTGTTAAAGCTTCCAAAAGAAAATCTAAACTAATTTTCTTAGCTTTCAAAAATACTATGAGGACACCAAATCACTTTTTCCACACTTCTAAATCGAAGTAGTTTTAGTTAAAACTCGAGCAACGGTGGCTAGCAATTTGAAATAAGAGATAAATAATTTCGAATATCACCAATCAAAAAACCAACTTTTCTAAAACAAACAGTCGAACCGAACACCGGTGTTGCCATTCGCAAAAATACAATAAGTAAATAAAAAAATAATAAAATTTTATTACTAACGTTGCCATCTGAAATTCAAAGTTTATAATATGTAATCAAAATAAAAATACATTTTCAACACACGGTTTTCTTTTGAAAGTATATTTTTAAACTTATTTTAAGATTTGATACGGATAAGTTATTTAAAAGTAACATACCATATTCAATTATTTGCACATTATACCTGAAATTAGATTTATTGCAAAAAATTAAATTGTATATCTAAATATTCATTAAGGACCAATATTTTGCAATCCTGTTTCACAGCCCTCGTATCGCTTTTTTAGTACAACGTTAATGAACACTCAAGATCCTGTTTTCATACAGCTTAATTAGCGGAGGAATATTTTAAGTATGGATTCAGTCCTAGGAGAGCCCATACCCTTGGCACGAATTATTTTGGGTTGGCGATAATTGTGCTATCTTGGTAACCCTACTTTGATACACTAGATATGGTAAGCCTAACTATTTCTGGAAATTTCGTATTTTGTCGGCGGGCATTTCGAATTTCATTTTGTTTTGGGGAACCGGGCTGGAATGGTTGCGTGTGTGAAGGAATATATCTTAGAATTTTTTACTTTGTTGAATGCGAAAGGTTAGAAAAAATTGATTGAATAGTGTATGAAGGAAGGATTGATTGCTTAGAGTTATATGAATGTCCTAAATGTGTAACGATCGGCATGATGTAACATGGTCGACAATAAAACGCTTTCTTCGAAATTGCACCAGCCACGCCGAAGGTATGTTCAACCATTACCCTGCAGAATAAAAATGGCGGCACTCACACGATCATTCACTTAGTGATGAGACCTTCAAGACTTTTTTAAAATCTGTTATGCTGTACCCTCCACTCGAAAAAGATCAGCAGTAAGAAAGTAAGTTATATTTTTTTTATCTTAAATGCTTAATCTCTGTATTGTTTACATATATTTTCATTACGCATCCGCCTTATCTCTCTGTATTCACTTGCCGCCATTGTCGGTTTCGCTTGGCGCCATCTCGTTCTGGCTTGGCGCTTTTATCGTTTTGTTGCCAAGGGTGTGGGCTCTCCTAGGATTTTACCTTTTACTTCATAATTGGGTTTTAAATGCATGAAAAATGAAAATGCGTTGAAATTTGCATGAAGAAAGTATTTTCAGTCTAAAACGAGAAATTGATTTAATTTAGAATTGTAGTGAGCAATTGAATATCATGAATTTCGGGACGAAATTATACTCGAGGTTAACGAGATTAGTCATTTCGACAGGTTTTCAGTCTTTGTAATTTTTCATTAAATTTATGATCCACTACAAATCCCTTTCGTGTACTCGTCAATTTGATAAGTGTTCGCAAGAATAGGTATACAAAATAGATCCACAGAAAATCGTAATTTCATATGTAAATAAATGATTTAAAACATCGACTGATCTACATTTTAAATATAATGAAACTTGTGAGTATTTACGAGTCTGAATGGAATTTGAAATATGTGAATCTATCTGTATTTCATTTGACATTAAGATTAATCAGCTCTGAAAATGCTTTATTTGGGAGAGTTTTCCACGTATACATAAAATTTTATTAATTCTGTATTGATTGAACAAAAATAAAAGAAACTAGTATTCTATTAACTGATGAATAAAATTTAAACTTTTTCAGAAATCGGAAATCCCTTAACTCTTGCACTCGAGTTAATTCGAGCAAGCTCAAGAGGATAAACTGTGTACACTCCAGTGGGGTAAGATTTTATGGTACTGTAATTTTCACATTCGAATATAAATATGAAGAGTCTGCGTTCGTGAGAACGACTGCAATCCATCGCCTTTATTCCGTAAATGGAAAAAAAATAATAAATCTGTAGCCTCTACGTTCAATGAAATGTAGTTTCCCCAATTTTTTTCCACCAACGCAAAAGAAGAAAAAATCATCACAAGACGTTGCAGGTTGTGTTAAAAAGGAAAAAAAAGGAGTCGTTATGTGTAATAATTGCAATATTGATCTATGTGCAACACTTTGCTTCTAAATACATCATACAAAAGAAAATTTTGAGTATTTTTTTTAAAATACTATTTTAAAATTTTCCGTAGAAAGAGTATAACTAAACATTTTCGCTGAATACTTTTTCGAAAAAAAAAATTAATAAAAATCGACGTACTTGCAAAATTGTAATATTCTTCTTTTATCCGCAATGTGGATCAAAATCCAAAATTAAAATGAAGATTTTGATTGATTTTTTGTATTTTTTTAAAAAAAATTCGCTGAACAAGGTTCTAAAATTTCTGTTCTTAAAAGAAAAATTTTTTGCCAGTTTTTTTTAAGAAAATGTGTGCATTATAAAAGGTTAAATAGGTATGTAATTTTACAATCTCCTCTAATGTTTTGCTTTGATAATTAAAATATTTGTAATGTATGTGTTAATTTTCTCAAGTTTATTCAATTCGTTGAAACGATACGTTATAAAATACTCATTCGGTAGAATTTTCTTTAAATAGTAGGTAAAGGAAATTATTCCTAGAAAACTTATAAATAGTTTGAGAATTTTTTTTGTGAATACTCAAATGCTTGCTTTCTCTATATAAATAATAATTTATCTGCAGTGGGTAGCGTGGGAGTTCAATGCCTGGGGCCGAGTCACCTCTGAATTTGTGTTGCCTCTCAATTTTAATTATTAGTCAAGAAAATTAGTAAAAGTGAAAAAAAAAGTAGCTATTTAAATTTTTTTGATTAAAAATGCACTTTTCGTATTTTTTTCGTAGAAAAATCTTTTATACAATTGTCAACATCAATATGAATATCAAGTTCAGTTGCCAGAATAGCTAAATTTGTTGGTCTTAACGTGGACATAGTCGATCTGAGATAACTTTGATTAATTTTAGCTTAGAGAAGCTTCTCGCCGGCATTACTGATGGCAAATGTTAGAAAAATTCTCAATTTTATGACAAATTTTAGTAATCCATCTTCAAGTTTGGACTCAATAATATATTTTAATAAACTCAGAGCCGGACCTAATGAGTTCTTTTTTACAGCCTGGGTCTGTTGCAGCTACGAAAGCTTGTAGATGTACGTGCTCAGGTTGGAATTCTTCTTTATTAATGTCTTGAGGAGCTTGATCT